>WUAW01010581.1:22754-32951 GCA_017165845.1 Thaumetopoea pityocampa
CTCTCTCTCTCTCTCTCTCTCTCTTTTCATCCATATTCATATATGTTTTATATACTTTCGTCGATTAAGAGTGCTACGAACTTGACCCTTTTTGAGACAGGCTATGTGATGTGATCAAAGTAGATTATTTCCTGGGCTCCCTCTTCCGACACTTCCGCTCACATTTGCCCTGTATATTTATTTAATCATTCGAATTCACTCATTCTTTCTAAATGAACAAACCATTGGAGCATTCCTTTCTCGATTCTTGTCTCCACATTATCATTCATTATCTTAATCAACCAGTCAAGGTGACGTCACAGATACTGTATTCTAATGCCGCTCTATATGAAAAAAAATCAGCTGCGTCTTTTGCTATAATATCCGGTGTTCGGCGGGTGTGTTAGAGATAGCAGTAGAATTTGATTGAATAACAGAACGGTACTGCTCATTATGCTGGTACATCCCTTAGTAAGGTTATCCCTTAGTAATCCCTTATATCCTTATTCTATTTTCAAAGTATCCCAGGAAAGTGATGGAGTGACGCTCTTATTAAGCCGGCGTGAGACAGCATACCATAGAATACTACAAACAGTTGACCGCAATAAGCAATACTCAAGCCGGAGGTCGCAGCAAATATCAATTAATAAGTCGACTCGATATCCTCAAATTGTATTTAGCATTTTATAATGATAGCCCAGTCATGTTAGCTCAATTAGTTCAGCATAATAACCTCAGCTACCTCAAACCACAGCTAACCATCAAATTACGGTCGATTTACGTCGAAACTATCAGAAACTACACGCTAATTGTATGATTAACAGACACAGAGAATACCGCAATGCAAATTTAGTCCGCCTTTACACATTGTGTAAGAAGTTTAAATAAATGACTTTTTTAATTTACTATATAATCGACTTAAGGGGGTCGTCCCAAGTGACGGCCTGTTTTTTGGGCATTTTTTGCGATATTTTTTTTCACGACCAGTAAAAAGGCAGAGCTTTGAATCTATTATCGTTTATTAACATATATCTCAGTAGTATAAATATAAACTTTTAGTGAAAAATATTAAATAGAACGTGAGTTACAGCGCTCCGACACCCCCGCCTCGAAATAGGCTTGCACTTCCTCCACGATTTCGGCTGATTGGCTTATCTAAAACAAAAAAAAACGGTGTTTTAATCTGTAAACCTAAATACACGGAGTGGACTATTATCAAATGAAAATACCAAAAATTGGATTTTTGGTAGACCTTTGAAAAAAAAGTTGTGAATTTTGCGTTGTTTTTTTTTAATATTTTGTTATTAAAAAATCGAAATTTTGGGAATTTTGGTTTGATAATAGTCCATTCCATGCGTGTATGTGTGCTAAGTGTACCCTACAAATTTCAAGGCATTCGGTCAAGCCGTTTTTGAAATACGATGGAGGAAATTTTAAAAAACGCAGTTTCTAGAAAAACGCGTTAAAAGTTTTAAGTCCGGTTAAAACTATGATAATCTCAAGTTACCCATAGAGTACTCCTTCCTCTTCTTCTTGAAACTCTTTTAAGGCAGATTGTTCAGCTCTTGTGTCAATCCTGGCTTGTTTGCATCACTAAGCTTCGGAAACTTGATTGCGAAAAAGACACATCACTTTTAAAAGTTTTGCATATTACAGTTTCAGAAATTGCAGCGAATACAGAAACAAACTCCAAAATGCAGTACGCGAAACTTGAAGCGATGGGAACCTTCATGTTCATGCTATTTTTAAGTTTTTTTCGCTGAAGCTGATGTAAAGTCCGTTTCATTTTGGGTGGTAAAACGGTTTGCACTAAACTTTCGTTTTTACTACCACCAGGATGAGCATTTCCAGCGTACTTCCTGTCCGACCACTCGTGATGAAAATAAATAATTTATTTCGGTTGTTGCGCTCTTCGAAGCTAAACCAAGACTAAAATAAGTTCGTTAAAATATTTAGTGTTTATAGAAATTCCTTTTTATACCTGCAGAAACTTGTCTAAGCTTGTATAAACATATATATATATATATATATATATATATATATATATATATATAGTATATGTATAGACACCGACTGCCAACTCAGAGCTCCGAACAGCTGCTTCTTCTAACTACTGTATCTTTAAAACTTAACCTGCTATTGATCGAGTAACGAGATGCCCTCCCGCCGCTCGCAAGGCATCCGTGATAGCACGGTGGACGAAGGTTATTGGATTGGCATGAGCTCGTGCGCTTAGGGGCAGAGCTCATGCGCCTTTGTCAGAAAGGGTTTGAGCTAGACGCCTCCCGTTTGTGTTCTTTGATGATCATGACGATTTTACCAAAGACCGTAACCGCTGAACAGGCTTTCTCACTATCAATCGTGGCTAACAGCTGAGTAAGTGCTCGTCTTCCTATCTGCGCGACCAGGTATCGTCGCGCCTCTATCCATGCCGGACACACCAGCAAAGTGTAGAATGCCGTATCCTCCGTGACCGTGCAATAATGACACTCTTTCATTCATGATCCACCGATCTGATATAAAGCAACCTCGCTTAACCGTACCTGTGGCAATCGGTATGTCAGCGCATCATGTCGTCGCTTAAGCCACTCCCAGAAAAATGGCAATATCGTGCTATGGTGCTAACTCCTTTGCTAGAATGGGATAGCAACTCCTCCCACTGCACCATGGTTGCTCTATGGAGCTCTCTTCTCGTTCAGTCGATAATATCAATGCGAGGATGCATCCCTGCACAGTCGTCTCCTGCTTACGTTATTGGTGAAGACACCTCCAAGTACCATGGAGGCTTTCCCACAAGAAGAATAACCGCTTCTGACAACATCGTGCGGTATTCGCGTACCACTCTGAAGGCCAATACACTTTACAGGCTAGGCAGAGGAATATTCGTAGCAGTGAGGCGCTCAGCCTATATTGGTGCCCTATAGAAGGCTTGGGATCATACGATATCCGCGTGTAATTTGTGACAGGGTATCTCCAGTCCACCCAGGTTGGCCAGCAGTTGTGCCAGTATCCCCGCAGTTTGAAGCAACTTCAGAACCATACTTTTTAAGTGTGGCTCAAAGGCCTACCGACTATCTAACACAAGACCTAGATACTTTAGATTGTTGTTGAAATTAGGTGGTAAAGAGTTCCTTTTCCTCCTGCGTTGGCGTGTAAATTTTAATTACTTTTAATAGTGAAGCAACTTTACTAGGTTTCCGTATTTAATGTTTATTTCTAATTACATACTCAATAATTAATTTTAAATAGATTTTAATATCATATATTTAATAATTAATTCTAAATAGATTTTAATAAAAATGATGTGTGTAAGACGTACACTATTTTATTAAAATCCATTTAAATTTTCTTAACTTTTTACTTTATAAGCAATAATGTTTTCCAAAGGTGAAATTTCTTCTGCGCACGGCCTTGTCACAAATATTTTTATCAAACGCACAGTAAAAATATTTAAGACTGTGACTCACTCAAGTAAATACTCGTATCTAATTCGTATCTATTGCACGGTGCAATACGCGCATTAATGTAGGTATTACTTGTACATGTTGCTCAATTCTAATAATGCATTCAAATAGTGTTGCAAACAAATTTGGTAGAATTTTATAATAATAAACAAACAAATTCACGGCAACAATTTTAACCGAGAACTCGTTTCAGTAAAACTACGTCATTAAACAGGATAGGGAATGGCAGAATTTATGTGCCACGCAGATGTCCACCACAACTGGAGGAGCCGTTCGAGAGCTGTTTTATGGAATTTCCGATTTCTAACGTTTATGTTTTATTCAGACAAGACCGCTCAAACTGTCCCCTTATGTATACATACCTCTAACGATGGTCGCAACAACATATCTGTGGTTAAGAAAAAATGACATTTAAAATAAATATTATTTATCTATAATCTTCTTCTTCTTCTTTCTTAGCTTATGAAATTTGACCAATTTGGCACAATTCTGCTAATATTCGTTATGAATATAATATAAATTTAGGGGAGTAATGAGAGGTGCAAATGAAAAATTTTGGCAGTGAAAGGACTGAGGGTCCATCAACGGAAAGTCCTATGACAAGGGTTATCTATAATCTACATAAAGGTATTTAAAAAAAATTCCTTTTTAAAAGAATGACAAAGGGATTCAAGCACATACAGCCTTATCTAACGTAATTATATAATTTGCACAAGTTAATAAAATACTAGTATGTTTTATTTTATTACTTCTTGGAAGTTATGACATCTATCCGACTATTATCACGTGAGCTAGGCAAAAATCCCTGTAAGCTTTTTTCTTCGAATATATACGGTTATTTTGTCAGTTAAACTTTTAATCCAATTTTTCAATATTGTTCACGACTGTTGACGATTGATACATAAAACAACACCAAAATTACGTATTACAATAAATTTATATGAAACTTTATGTGATGCTTGACTGCTGACTCGGGTTACCGCCAAAACTCCTATCTAAAGATAGAATCGTTGACTTTATATTTGGACATAAATGCGAAAGAATGTGGTCTCAACTTGGTAATGGTAATAACGTGGTGGCTAAAAATCTCCTCACAAATCTCCAAAGGTCTCAGGTCCTATCTCCGGCTGAAATACTAACATGACCTTGTCTTCTTCGTGTTTTGGAAGGTGGGTCCCGGTTGATCTTTCAACAACATTGATCGTTAGCGGGTATTGTGGGGGTTCACGGGACATGACATCAGATGGCAATCGGTTATCTTAACCCAACCTATAACTGCATCTCTTATAAAATTCAACTGACCCTGAGGCAAAAGCTGGTAAAAATGTTAGGTCAAGAAAGAAAGAAAGTAAGTATATTAGGCTGTCTTGAACCTTGTGCCTATGGTTGTGATAAGTCACTTACCATCACTTACCACTCACACATATCGCAATAAACCTTTAACGAAAGTACCAACTGTAATATAAAATATTCATATTTTCGGGTTTCCTAAAAGGATTATTAAACTGTTCACCCTTTGCGTGGTTTCAGAATGTTCTGATAGAGGAAAATCTCCAGCTGTATGATAATGATAATGACATTGGTCTTATATTATTAATTATAATACTATTGTTGAAGAATACGAGAAGTAAACGAATAACTGAACGCCAAGTTGGGACCATATAAACATGATCTGGCCCGGGCTACTTAATTATAAACTTACCCTCATAAAATATCAAATGAAGCTTTACGTTTCCCGAACAAGCGCAAAACAAAATTTAATATCTGTTTATCAATTTCCTAAACAGCCATATCTAAGTCTTACTTAATTGGATCTTTCTCAGGATTCGGTATCATAAAATTGAGAGTCTTCAGTTCTAAATTTGATTAAACCTATAAATATAACGAACACTACGAGAAATGTACCTACTTCGCGGCAGCTTCAACACCGGAACAGCGCACTGTTAACTTTAAAAAGTAATTTGGATAGTCTATGGTTTTCTAACTACTTCCATTCAGCTGAATGCGCCGAATGATTCAATTCCCTAACTCCTAAAAAGCAGTGTAAAATTGTCCAAATTGACCAAGCGAATAATAATAAAAATAGTATTCTGGACACGTTCACACACACTGATCCAGTCCCATTCCCTGTATCTTGGGCACGATATGCATATACATATTTGTATATACAACGATACACATATTTGTATAGTTAAATACAATACACAAATCGATAAATACTTACGTGACTCGAACACAAGCATTTGTGCTCATCGCACAGTTTACCCTACAGGGTTCGAACCTGGGACTTATTATTACAGAAAGCAAGATCACTGCTACCGTGCAAATCAGTCATTGAAGTCGTTCTTTTTAATTTTTATTTTAATTTTCTATGTTAACGAAATTCTATTCCAGGATATGGCAGAATCATAAGAAGAATGTAAAATACTTTTGACGTATTGATGTATATCATCATCTTTATTTTCATCACTCAATGGAAGTCCACTGGTGAACTTGAACCTTGTCCTTTAAAGGGAGAGATTTGCTTTAATCTCCACGCTTGGCAGACGACTTTATTTACACTATTGAAATCTTAAAAGTATTACTTCAACATAAATATTACAGTATGTTTCATCAAAATTGGTTAAATATCTAAATCATCATCATAATCATCATCAAAATTGGTTAAAATACAGCTGATGTCTGTTTTAATAGCCGCCATTATAGCTCGACAGCTCAAGTAAAGTGATTTATGAATTTTTGTAATTATGCGAATGTAAATTATTATTAAATTATTAAAAAAACGCCATCACGCTCGCGGAGCCGTGGCCGATATCTAGTGAATCTATAAAACTAGATTCTGCAGCCACTTTAAGAATTCTTTGCCATATTAAATTGTAATGTAACATTTCACTGTCTCTAACTTATTCGTTATCGCTGTAACCAAGACGTTTCATTCCACAGTTTTATGTCATTGTCTTATACAAAAGGGGCCATTTAGCTTTATATAGCTACGCACTTTCGCAAAAACGAGGAAAAAAGAGATGATTACTGTCAAAATAATATTAGATCTTTTCATCTAAACGCGGCAGAGACCGATACTTTAAGATTACTGCGCCGTATTTCTTTGAGCCTCGACTTCTAATTTGATGAGGGGAATGTAAAAAAGAATGTATTAAATTTTAAAAGAAGCTAAGGTAGAAACTAGGTTAGATGACTTGAAATGCTTCAAATGATATTTTAATATTTATTTTTATATTATGTATATGCATAATATAAAAATAAATATAAAATAAAATGTACATGCATAATATAAAAACAAATGAATATGCAGCCCACCTGTTGGCGTACTACTGAAACCCATGAATATCCATGAAAATAAGATGGTTAATATGCCGTTTAGCGTAAAGTTTTTCATAAAGTTCCCACAGGCCTATTGCTTTGAAATTAAATTATAGGATTTGAAAAAATATGGTCACTTTGTAATATTAGTTTATTTTATTCCAATGTTTCAATACTGTTCACGATTATTGACGGTTGATACGCAAAATAATCATCACAAAAAACTAATATAAAATACTAAAATAAACTTTAGGTGATGCTTCTTTCAAGGTGCCAACAAAGTTCCCATGTGAGTTACGGAGACTTTGAACTCATTGATACTGATTCTGCAGTAACAGAATATAACCAATTTTAGTCCATCCCTATCTATTTCTAATCTCAAACGCCTAAACGAGATAGCTACAATTTTGGTACTATCAGTTTCGTTTACAAACGTCAAAATTAAATTTAAACGCGATTTCGGAACACATGGCTTTAATCCATGTGTTCCGAAATCGCGTAAAAAACGCGAATGTTGCGTATAAAAACGCAACATTTTTTTGAATCATTTGACAATAACGTAGGTCGGTACTTACTATAAATGTTAGCTATCTCGTTTTGGCGTTTGACGTTAGAAAAAGATAGGGAGAGACCATATTTAGATAAGTTCTCTTACAACAGAATTGGCACCATTGTTACCTGTTCGAATGTCAATATAGATGCGTTTTTACTCCTCAGGAATAAATTGTTGTCTCGTGTGCTTGCGGTCCATCATCATCATCATCACCAACCCGTCTTTTGTCCCACTGCAGGTATCTCCTCTCAGAATGAGAAGGGTTAGGTTATATAGTCCACCACTCTGGCCTGATGCGGGTTGACAGCCTTGATGACGCCTTATACTTGCGGGTATCTTATTATCTAAACAAAATGTAGCAATTAAAATCACATCACTTTTTGATTCAAAGACTGATCGGTTCGGTGGCACTGACCCTGCTTTCTGAGAAAATTGATCGAAGGTTCGAGTCCTGGTAGGAACAAAATGAGTGATAAGCACGAATGTTTATCCTCGAGTCATGGATGTTTATCTATTATGTATAAGCATTTATCTATATAAGTATATTGTTCTCAAGTACCCAAGACACAGGGAATTCTAATTTGAGGTTAGATCAATGTGAATGAGAAAAAAAAATGTATCTACATTGCTTAAAAGTTATTTAATTCTTGCTCCTGCGCCCATTGTTGTACTCTCCTCTTCTGTGGCATAACAATACGACATGGATAGCATTCTTTTCGGCATTCCTCTTCTTCATGCATCAATCTCATGAGACAGCCATAGTCCACTGTTGCGCTAACAAGATTGCCTTGGTATACCGGGCTCACAAGTACCTTATTACTAAAGATAGTCACAAAAAGCGTAGTGACGAGCCTCCTCCAAGGCCTCGCAATCACATGCGCTGGCGTGCTGTAATTTTATGGCTGCAGTAAAAGGCAGTCGTGTCCCGAGAGAAAGGGGCGCATTTCATGACTGGTCTGGACTCGTACTAAATTTAATCATTTCTTAATGACCAGAAAAGAAGCAAAAAGCTTCCTGTCCTTTTCGTCTTTGTCGCATCTACGCTGATGATCCTGGACCGCTTCTTCGCAGTGTCCACTTTTCAGTCTACTCAATTCATCAGACGTGAACTGACGTGCCTCATCTAATATGTTAATAGCCGATCATCTTTCCTGATAATCAGATAGACCCCCGCGACCATGGTAAATTTCAGACTGAACATAATATAATCATTTCGAAATCGAAAGTACTGAAAATGAAAATAATACTGAAAATTGCCGCAAATTCTATACAAAACTAGTGCACTGTTGTATGGAACCTATACTTTTACGCTCATGTCAATACAAATTGCTATAAAGTGCAATCATCATCATCATATCAGCTCACAGACATAGGCTACCTTTAATGTTCGTCACACCGAACGACTATGAGACGCTTGCATCCCCTGATTTTCCGCGACCTTCACCATGCCTAGTCGTGGGTCAAGTCACACTATGCTTTCCGATTCGGAATATACATAAATATTTTGTAGCACAATTATGAAACCTGCAGTTTTATTCACATTTAAAGAGCGTATTCCAATTGCATTCATTTAAATCCAATTGAACAAATTGCCCCGGCAAATTCAATAACGACCATCACACGACCTGGGAAAAAGAAGCGAATTATGTTAAAATGCTTTACATATTCGTAACTAAATTGCCGCAAGCGCTAAAAGAGGGTATTAGTAATGTAGATATGTACCCAAATACGTGACTAGACTCTCAATGTTAATATACATTGGAGTTAAAAATGATGTATTAGGTTATGAATGTACTGAGTAAACCATTGGTCTATATATCGCTTAGAAAAGCGCAGTGGTAGTAATAGTGACAGTAATAGTAGTAGTAGCAGATAAAAGCAGCATTAGTATAGCAATTTTAGTAGCAACAGCAATAGTAAAGCATTAAAGTAAATTTAATGTAAGACGGAAAAGGATTACAGTAGGTTGCAATGAGATGAGCGATCTGAGATATGCAGTTGATATCACATTATTTGCATCCTTAAATAAATACTTGAACTTTGCAGAAATATTTAAGAGGATTAAAGTTGACAGTAAACTGGTATAACGCACAATTGTTAAATCTTGGTTTAATAACAATGTCGTGATAATTGATCGTCCTTCCCAACTTGAGCGTATTGTTTAACTGTCAGATCTGGAATTTACTAGCGAGAATGCATACCTACTTTTTGGTTTTCAGGTAGAGTAAGATGAGGAAAGTTAGAAACGTGCTCAAATTAGCAAAACTGTGGCAGGTGAGATAATAAGGATCTAGCAAGACAGCAAGGTCTCTAACGTCGTTAAAAATAAGGATCCGATGTTGGCCTTAATATTTTCCTGTGGATTAAGTTTAGACGATACGTGCAATAGATTTCTACTAATGTCACGAATCTATGCTACTCCTGTTATAAAATTGTTAAATCTCAAATTTTATAAATTAAAGAAATATAAAAAAAAACTACTCAGATCGACAAATTAAGGGTTTCTGAAACCAAATCCGTCGATGTTTGTTTGTTCATTTAGGCTTCACGTAAAAGTCAGCAAGAAGATTTGGTCAAACTATTACAGACTTAAGGAACTTTAATACTGCGGCATGTTTCATCAATACAGGTCCACTAGAATTGATAATACAGCTTGATCCCTGTTTTAGTAGCCGCCGTTAAGGTACGAGAGCTTGAGTAAAAGTGGTTTTATGATTTTTATATAAATCTATGATTGTTTCGGGATTTCCCATGTAGCGTAAAACCGATTTTCATGTGGGCGGAGCCGCGAGCAAAAGCTAGTAAATTATAAAAACATCGAAGTGTTTAAGATCTATTATTGAAAGAGAATTCTACTAATACCACTAATAGCACGAATAT
>WUAW01010581.1:32956-53372 GCA_017165845.1 Thaumetopoea pityocampa
TACTTAGTCTTTTAGCCTGTCCGGCAAATAGACTTAAGTACACGGGTAAGCGACCCCGGCCCCCCGAGCAACTACTGTCTCTACCTACTCCTTCCGAGATAGTAGTTTCCTATATATATCCTAGTCCTTTTCCCAAATTCCGTATTCCTTGCTCAATACACCTTTCCTCCCTCAACCTCTTTCCTTTCCTTCCTTTTTGTGGGAACGCAGTGAGGAACTTTAACGCTTTTGAACCTTAAAAATGGCGTCGTCGTGGCTGGCCACCTGACACGTATCGTTTCCCGCGGGGGCGAAAAGTGGGCTACGGATAGCCACCTTGCTCGTAGCAAGCGAAAAGAAGTGATCTCTGCCTACACTAATTCTTCGATAGTATAGTGATCACTATCGTTCGATTCCCCGCCAGAGAGCTAGGGAAAAAGACGTGAGTGTATGTATGCCACGAATAGCAAATAACTAACTGAAATTATTTACACAACAATAAGTTCCCTTCCTGATTAGAAAAGGTCCGCTCCCCTGGAATGGGAACGCACATAGACCAGGGATAATAATATATACTACAAAAATAAGAAGGATCAGAGTTGCTTCAAAAACATATGATTTCCGAATAATTAATAAAAATAAACTGAAGCATCACTTGTAATAGTTTGGCAGTTCTCTTATATTTGATCAATGACTTTAAAAAGTACCTCTTTCATGGTGTGATAACCAAATTCTTCTCCTTCTTTATACTAATGTACATTATAATTGCATTATTATCGTATACTATAAAAGTCATATTACACATTAAAGTTTTGGTAAACGCGGGTATTTTAATTAGCGCCGTATCTCTGTCTCACATTTGGGGTATTTTAATTAAAATTACAAGGTAAAAGATAAAACTGTAATTTGTTACGTCTGTCCTCTGAGGGACTGTCGTTTATGTTAAAGTTTACTAATGAGGGTAGATTTTCAATTATAAATCCGAAACTACATCTATTTGTTTGTAAGGTATTTATGGAATACTGGAAGTAATATTTTCTAATTAATGTATTTTAAACTGTGGCATCAGTAATAATAATAATCATTGTATCTCTTCCCGTATCTATCTCATCATCATCATCATCCCCAGTCCATATCGTCCTCACTACAGGGACACGGACCTCCCCTAATCAGGAGGGGGATTAGGCCGTAGTCTACCGCGCTGGCCTAGTGCGAGTTGGTAGATTTCACACACCCATGCGGGCATGCAGGTTTCCTCACGAAGTTTTCCTTCTGCGTTAAGTACATTAATGATATGAGGAAGGTTCTGGGTCCAACCCAAAGAGAAGACGGGAGCTGGAGGGTTCGCAAAAACCTAGAGATTGAGGAGCTGGTCGCCGAACCTAATATCATGGAAGAAGTCAAAGCCCATAGACTCCGCTGGTTGGGCCACCTCGAAAGGATGTGAGAGGATCGCAACGTTAGAAAAGCGTATCTTGGAACCCCGATTGGCCGCCGCCCAGTCGGTCGACCCAGATACCGCTGGAAGGACGTTGTGAAGGCTCACCTGCGAGAGCTGCAAGTTGCTGAGTGGCAGGAGGCAGCGCAAGACCGGCAACGTTGGCAATCTCTTGTTTCGGAGGCCAAGACTCGCTTTGGATCGCTGCGCCATAGGAGTAAGTAAGTAAGTAAGTTAAGTACATTGGTATCTACAATGTAGACCGTAGATGAATTACAAACAATAACTCATTGGTACGGGACCGAGATTCGAACCCACGACCCTTCGATCGTAAGCCGTATCTAAAACCACTACACCACCAATGCAGTGCATCATGCGTGTCTATCTACGACGTTATAATACTGTAAGTTTTAAAATATTTGAAATTTGCATGCAATACAGAATATCGCATTTATTTTTATAGAAAAGCCATAGCTCTCATGGTTATAATTTCGTGAACGTCGACAATTTAACGAATGAGAATAAGGAAAGTAACTACAGTGTAGTATTATTAAGGTTAATATTAAGGTCAAGGAGCAATTAATCTTTTAGCTTATCCAGCAAACAGACTTACGTAAGCATCCCTGGCCTCTTGAGTTACTACTGTCTCTTCCTACTCCTTCCGAGATAGTAAATATCCTATATCTTATAGTCCTTTACCCAAATTCCATATTCCTTTATTTATACACCTTCCCTACCTCACCCTCTTTCCTTTCCTCTCCACTAAGCCAGTGGTTATCGTGCCGATGGCTGCATGGCTAGACCGGGATTTGAGACTATAGCATGGACCTGTAGACCCAAGATGATGGCTAGCCTTACACCAGCATGCAGGGATCTGTTCGGGTGGACCTGTTTTAACTCTACTTTTCGTGGGAATGCAATGAGGAACTTTGACACTTTTGAACCTTATAAAACGTCGGTGTCGTGGTTCGCCACCCGACACGTCTCGTTTCCCCCGGGGACTAAGAATGGGCTATGAATAGCCACTTTGCTTATAGCAAGTGGAAAAATGTAGCCTCTACCTACCCCAGTTCTTCAGTAGTATAGTGGTCATTATCTCCGCCTGCCATGTGGGTGACCGGTGTTCGTTTCCCCGCCGAAGAGCCGGGTAATAAGCTAGCATGATTGTATATATGTATTATTATCTATATAAATCAAATGAGGCATTTTAACGCTTTAGAACCTTAAAATGGCGGCGTCGTGGTTCGCCACCCGACACGTCTCGTTTCCCGCGAGGGCGAAAAGTGGGCTACGGATAGCCACCTTGTTCGTAGCAAGTGGAACGAAGTGATCTCTGCCTACCCCAATTCTTCGGTAGTATAGTTGTCAGTATGCCCGCCTGTAACGCGGGAGACCGGGGTTCGATTCCCCGCCGGAGAGCCAGGGAAAAGAGCGTGAGTGTATGTATGTATGTATGTATAAATCAAATGACAGAGGTTTACCGCGTGGTGCCGGCATAATGATATCTTCATTCCATATCTTCTGGATGCTGTATGAACCAGCTAAGAGGTGTACCTGGATAACGGGTAGTAGAGTTTTCCTGTAATTCTATCACAATCTACTGCGATCTCCATGACGCCTGTCAAGCATGGAAATTGTGGGAAATCCCCCTTTTTTAAGGTGGAAGTCCATATACATCAGTAGACTTCTACAGGCTTACAGCAGTGAACTTCTAAGAAGAAAAAGAACAAGAAGATAGAGTTTTGCCTTTTAGTTTCTAATCCTTAGACATTTGGTCCCCATCCAAGAAAATATGACGTCATGTTCATTTAGTATGAAGTTATTAAATTTTTACCAAAATATTACTTCAGTTATGCCTGTTGTTGTCGTGGTGTGAGCAGGAAAAACGTCCAACAATAAAACCTTCAAAATGTACTGTCTTACAAAAAAAACTGAAAGCAGTACGTGGCGACTCAGTTCGCTACATAACACCACACATCTTCGACAGATGGCGTAATTCTTGAATGCGACATTATCATAAATGGCTGAATCATGGTAATGAAGTTTCAAAGCGATTTAGCCTATAGGCTATAGGCCTATATATACCGTCCCGACTTAAACCGTCGGGGCGGTGGCAGGCCCCGCTAGATAAAACACTCGCCTGGTCGAAAGATCTTCCCTTTCCGATATTTCTACATCTACTACACTTCAACTTACAACTGGTGATATCCCGACCTGATCAACAACGTCTTCATCAACTTCACCACTGATCATCTTGCTACAAGTATAAATTTGCTTTCAGTTTAATTTTGTGTTCTTCTACTGTGAATAGAATATAATAAATCACAAAAACAAAGTTGCGGGCATTAACTAGTATAGTATAATTTTCATAATAAATAAGATTCATTCCATCGAACATTCGGACCGGAAAAGTAAACAGGCTAATTAAACTCTGCGATCAAATAACCGAAGTATCCTGCTGTCGAGTTACCGTTACGGACACCGCTTCAAGATCTCCGAAATTTATTAACGACTGCGACTTAAATGTCAATAAGACTTTATTTCGAGTTTATCTAAGAAACTCTATAGGTTTATTTTTATTTCCTTTTGAACTCTACCTAACACACCTATTAAAATTTGCCTATTAAGACTAACGTCAAAAGCAAATATATGTGTAGATAGATAGATAGATAACTGTTTATTGACCAAACACACCAAAAACAATTAATTCCAGAAGAAGAAAAATAGTAAATACTATATGTGATAAATACATAATAGTGTAGATAAATACATACATATATATACTCACGTCGGTATCCCATAGGAGTAGGCAGAAACCACAGTTCACCATATAGTTCACCATATCATTATCCTGACAGACTTCTCTCGCATCGTCCACATTCATACATCTTTTCACATACTTTCATCGATTAAGGGTGCTACGAACTTAACATTTTATAAATATATATATGATAACAAATTACTGAAATTGACTAATTAAGGGCTTCTCAAGCCAAATCCATCGATGTTTGTTTGTTCGGGCTTCATGCAAAAACTAACAGGTAGATTTTGATTATACTATTATAGTCTTAAAGCTACTATTCCTGTTTAATTAATGCGGCATGTTTCATCAAAATCGGTCAAGTACAATTGAAGATACAGCTTGATCCCTGTTTTAGTAGTCGCCGCTTAGGTACGAGAGGTCAAGTAAAAGTAGTAAATTTTTTTTATATAAATCTATGATTGTGTCGGGTTTGTGGAAAACCAATATTTACGCGGGTGGAGCCGTGGGCGAAAGCTAGTAAATAATAAAACACCAGTTTACAGTAACGGATGGACGTGTTGTGCCGTCGGCGTCCAATTACGAAGTGAGAGCGTAGTGCGTCGCTTAGCCCACTACCGTGCATGCCCCGCCATATCACACTAACATATTTATTAAACGTCATACCCATGTCTATGAGTGGTACGCTATATTCCACCAGGCTGGCCTAATGCAGTTAACAGACTCCACACGCCCTCGAGATAATCTCTCAGGCACTCAGGCTTCCTCGCGACGTTCTCCTTGAAGTAGTCTCAATACGCGATTGAGATTAAGTGGGCTACAACACAAATCAGCTATGGGATGTACCAGGACAATGAACAGTAGCATTATCCTGTTATACTTCTTCTTCTTCTTTTTTAATGGTGGCAGTCTGCTACAAAGTCGCGCCATTTCTGCCAGTGTCGAGTGTGTATATTTTATAAGTTATATAATATTTTTCAAGTGAACAATAAAATATCAGTGTATCACATTTTATTGCTTCTTGAGAATTTTGAAGTCAATCCGAAGAATACCACTTTGATCACGCAAAATGCCTTGAAAAAATTACAGTTACTTTGCTATGTTAATCACAGTTTTATTCCAATGTTTCAATATTGTTCACGATTATTGACGATTAATACATAGAACAACACCAAATTTATATATTAAACATCACAATAAACTAATATAAAACGTTAAAATAAAACTTCAACTTCACTCGGGTTGGCGCCAAAACTCCCCAATTATATAATCAAAATCTATTGTGACTCCCAAATCGTCTATTAAGGGTGGAGATTATGGCAAATCCCTCTTTTTTAAGGAGAAAGCCCATATTCAGATTCCATGAGTTGACGACGACGATAACAATGACTATGATGATTATGACGATGATGATTATGTTGATGATGATGTTAGATTACGGTATCAAAGTTACTAATAAAGCACTACCCTCGCTACTTCCAATCTCCACCCTATATAAAAATATTATCAGCCCATCCAGCTTATACAGCTACCCTCTTTCTGATATTGTGGAAAAACTCGGTTTAATATATCCATTTGGTCCGAATTTAATATTGGCATCCCGTTTTTATTTTTGAGGAAAATTAAACACAACACACTTCAGAACGACCACCCCGGCTGTTGGTTAAAGCTCATGGTCGTTTCGCAAAACAGCTTTAACTGCCCTCCGGATATTATTTCGACACGAAACTATAGCTACAACTATCAACAACCGTCGTTTTTATCGTAAGGTTCTCTATACATTGCTTATTTCGTTCAAAACTGTGCTAACAAACGTCACACAAAACGTTCAGCGCATGGTAAATACATTGTTTTATTTATTCTAAAGCAAAATGTTGGGTAGTTGATAAAAGTTGTAATCGTATGAATATTATTTCCGTACATTGATCCTACACTGGCTCCACGCTTATTAAAAACAACCAGCTTTAAAATTTATATATGTTTTAAATTTTATCAAATCTTTATTTTCATTAAAATTTAACATTAATATGACGGTATTGCTGTGTGGCGTCGGCATTATAATAGCGTCACTCCATCTTTTGCGTGGATCCTGTGAAAATCAGCTAAGGGATGTACCAGGATATCAGGCAGCAACGTTACCCTGTTATTCAATTAAAATCTACTGTGACCGCCATGACATCTGCCAAACGTGGCAAGCAAATCCTCCTTTATGGCAATCTTCCTTATTAAAGAGGAGGCACACGTTCAGCCATAGACTTCATGGGCTGATAATGTTGGTGGTTTTACCCAAAGTAACAGGCATAATAAGTCATAATAATAAGTCTTAGGTTAGGTAGTACTTGGTCTTTTAACCTGTCCGGTATTATTTAAGTATACGGGTAAGCGACCCCGGCCTACCGAGCTACTACTGTCTCTTCCTTCTCCTTCCGAGATAGTAGTATCCTATGTCCTATAATCCTTTTCCTAAATTCCATATTCCTTGCTCTATACACCCTTCCTACCTCATCCTCTTTCCTTTCCTCTCCACTACTTATTACACTTAATTTGAACCTTATAAAATGGCACCGCCGTGGTTCGCCACCTGACACGTCTCGTTGTCCGCGGGGGCGAAATGTAGGCTGCAGATAACCACTTTGCTACATTGAAGATCGTAGCAAGTGGAAAGAAGTGGTCTCTGCCTACCCCAATGGGAAATAAGCGTGACTGTATGTATGTACTATGATTTTTGACTACCTTTATGGGATATCGGCGTGAGTGTGTGTATTTAATAAGTCTTAAGTATTACAATTGATTATTCTTGAGGTTAAGCATAAAATTTCTGTTATCTTACACCAAGTGAATTCAAGATCTACTTCCTGTTATCCTTATTTATCCATCCAGAACTAGTGACTGCCTGATGATATAACCACGCATGCCAAGTCTTAAATGTTGAAATCGAATGCAAGGCACGCACACATCTTTGACTTTATAAAATCAGGTGCCTGTTAATAATTAATTATCACTCGCTTCAAACGGTGAAGGAAAATATCGTGATGAAGACTACATGTCTAATAGAACAAGTTGACGACGTGTGAAGCCTACTAACGCGCATTAGGTCAGCGTACTAGAGTCAGTCATTCTGAGAAGTCCATTCCCTGCAGTCGGGCAGTAGATTAGTAGTAGGATTGATGATGATGTTTAAATGGTATTAAAAAAATGCATTTGCATTTGCTAAGAGAAAAAAAATGGTAATCTCCTAAAGTGCATCCCTTACAAGCTATATGAAAGATTTTATGTTGGAAAATTGTGACGAGGTAGCATATCGAGACTAAAGTTCTCTCACACGCTGAGGAGGTGTGCAAAATATGTACATAAGTACCTCTATTTATATATAAGTATGGACTACACGCTGAACTAATATATTCTCTTGGAAATGAATGTCAAGACTCAGCTATCCACAGCCTGCATACAGAGACTCTAAAGTACTTCGGACACATGCCTCGACGCGATAATTTGAAAAAAATTAATAGTTGTTGGCCAAGTAGAACACAAGAGGCGTTGTGGAAGGTCATTGACAGATGGACAGATACCATTAAAGTCTTTAAGCGTCAGCATCTCAACCACTATCAAACAGGCTGAATATCAATAAGAAAGGAGCTAATGCAGAAACTTAACCGTGGTGATCACGACCCTCAGTTATAAGGAATCTAGTACGAAGAAAAAGGTGTATTAAATATCGTTCTCTCGGAGGCATCTAAGATCCAACGTGTACGGTGTAACCGTACAATATGTTCATTCAGCAGTTCACGCGACATGAGCTATTTCTTTCGTAATGCACGCGAGTTCGCGTTTGGCTAACAAGGAAACTGTGGGTGCTCATAATCATTATCATGCTCTATAATTAGTTATATATTTTCAAGTTTAAACGCAATACATCCTCCGATACAAATTTTGTTAATATCATTTATTAATCAACAGAGTGTATATCGGCTAGCAAAAAACCGCACACACTTTAATGGTCCTTCGAGCCGAATGCCAGTTTGAGGTTTAATCAATACGTGTTATTGTGATTTTCTTTATAATGCTGATCAGAAACTTAATTATAATAATTAGCAAGCCATATTAAATCCATAGCCATAATTACTACCAGTCTATCAGTGCGCATCCCTTCCGTAATATCTATGTTTGAGAGTTAATTCTTTATTAAAAACATTACATAGATATCCTTATGGTAACAGTTCTCGGACCTAAATAGAAGCGTACACCTTGTCATAAAATATTCAGGTATGGGAGGATATAAAGTGCGGGGCGCGGGTACTTGATACGAATTTCCCAGTTTTCTGTGCTAATGCTGCTATAAGCTAAATGAAAGTGTGGTGAATCACAACCGTCGACTAGGGTTGCCAGATATTCGGCTTCATCCGGACATATTAGACTTTTTACATTCGTATATTGTAAATATACCTGTGTTCGACCTATTCGAGTCTTTAAAAAACTTATATTTTTGTAACTTCTACGTAGCGCTTGCGATGTAATTCGGAATATACCGATAGGAATAGAACTGATTATGGATTGCTGTTAATAATAATTAGGTATTTTTAACTATAAATTATTTGTACTTAATACCCATTATTTTTGTCCAGCTTTAAAAACTTTTCAAAAAAGGTGAATTTTTCTATTAAAAAATTTACGTTGCCCGACTTTAGAGTAAAACATAAGGCCTAATACTGCGTCAAATCCGATTTTTATATTTTAAGGCCTGGTAACCCTACATCCAACCCACGTAATCCTCAACAGAGTATCTAAATGAAGTTAATCGTATCAAATATAGAATTTATAGTGAACACCTTAACTCAAATGTCGAAAATTATTTGACTTTTATTGATATTCAAATAAATAAAATTATAAAACAGTGGCCATAATTTTATAACTCATCACTATAAAATTAAGACGTAAAATGTTCATTGAATATTATTTCTATAAATTTTCTCCTACCTACTGTTACAAATTTATATTTTTGAAAAAAATAAATTTATACAATAGCACGTCTACCAACATTAGTTTTTATTTTTCACTAGCTTTTGCCAGCTGCTGCGTTCGCGTGAATGTCAGTTTTCTTCTACATGAGAAATCCTGAAACGATTATAGATTTATATATAAAAAAACCATAGAACCAGTTTACCTGAGCTCTCGTAACTTAACAGCGACTACTAAAACAGGGATCAAGCTATATCTTCAATTTCACTGAACTGGTTTTGATGAAATATACCGCAGTATTTAAGCCGGAATAGTACCTTTAAGACTGTAGCAGTTTGACTAAAATATACTCGCTGCTTTTCGCGTGAAGCTCGAACAAATAAACAAACAAACCTCGACGGATTTGGTTTCAGAAGCCCTTAATTAGTCGATCTGAGTAGTTTGTTTTTAAATATCTTTAGTTTTTAAAAATTTGACATTTAGCAATTTTTTTAATAGATTTTATAATTTAATCAAATTATTCCATCTCTATAAAAAACTGAAATTGAAGTATCTTTCTACGAATTTTAAATAAAGGTATTTTGTTAAGCTTATATATGCATTTGCATGTATCCAAAACCCAAACAGGCGTTTTCAAATTTTTTGTCTATTTGTTTGTTTGTCCGGGATAACCTCCGAAATAGCTGAATCGGCTTCAGCGATACTTTCATTGACAAATAGAAGACTTCTCAGGGGATATTACACCCTACTTTTTATACCAGAACTATCAAATATCTATACAACACAAATATCTATACAACAGTGTGAGGCGTGAAGTTTTTTTACCATTTCGCTTTTTCTTACTTTTACGAAAGATTTATTTATTTAAGATTTATTTTTAAGATGTAATTATCTATTTATGTATAGTATTTATCTATATAAGTATGTATATCGTTGTCTAGTACCCAAGACACAGGGAATCCTAATTTGGGACTAGATCAATGTGTGTGAAAAAGTGTCCACAATATTATTATTATTTTTTTTTTTGAACGTCAACTTCTTCGACAACTCGTTCCCGAAAAGTAGCAATACCTTATACAGAACAATATTAATCAAACGAAAGAATATTAATCAACTGAAACAGGTACAGGGTTCGAATTCCGGTAGGAGTATATTTTTTACGATGCGCACGAGTTTTTGTACCCGAGTTACAATTTTTTATGGTTTTTAATTTTTAATTTTATTATTTTTTTTATTTGTTTATAAGTTTATCTATAAATAATATTATACGTATATACATTACCATCTGAGATACATGGACTCCTAGACTGGGGTCAGATCAATGTGTAATAAAATCTCCTGAATATTATTATTATTAATCTGTATCGAATCTATTGTGGATATACTTAGACTATACAATAGCCAGCTTCCTATTCATAATATAAAAAATACTAACGTTATCTGTTCATAAAAAAGTGTTAAACTAAAAAAAGAAAAAGTGAAATAAGCGAAACAGTTTACTCGTATAAATGCATAGCAATGAAAATATATGTTTTTACATATCAATAATAGATGGCGCTCCTTCATATTTGAGTGCGATCTCGATCGCACTTGTAATGTTTTTATGTTAGTATAGGTCGTTGTGCAATTTTATTTTATTTTTTCACACCTCAAGCTAATCCCTATCTTTTTTATGCCAAACGTCAAAACGAGATAGCTACAATTTTGACACTGTCTGTTTCGTTTAGATATGTCAAAATTAAAAAATTTAAACGCGACCTCAGAACATACGGACTAAAGATACGCAAAAACGCAACATTTTTTGGACCGTTTAACAGAAATGTAGGTTGATACTCGCTAAAAATGTTTACTATCTCATTTTGGTGTTTGGCATTAGAAAAAGATATTAAGAGTGTAAATTCAGTTAAGTTGTAATACAGCAGAATTACAACCAATATCTCATTAATTATTCTTCTATGAAAGATGTTATTTCAATTGTAAACAATCAAGAGCCAATGGAATTGTGTTTGCACGGTCAAGGGAAGTTAATTGTGCACAATAGCACAGTGAGAATTGCAGTGGTTGTAATTATCTCGACACGCTTTCGAATGCGGAGCATCTACAAAGGGTTTAGATATAGGTATTTATATCTAAGATATAGGTGTTTGTTCCGTTACCGTGTAATCAAACGTTTTAAGTGCATCGACGAACGTGGAACGTGATGATTATTATTTAACGACTGTCAGCCAACTGACAGATATGAGAGAGAAATAATAATAATATTCTGGACACTTTCACACACACACTGATCTAGTCCCAAACTAGGACTCCCTGTATCTTAAGTACGACTTATCGATATACATACTTATAAAATAGATAAATACGTCCGTAACTCGAATAAGAACGTTTGTGCTCATCACACAAAATGTGTCCCTATCAGGTTTCGAACCCGGGACTCATTGACACAGAAAGCACTGTCTAATGTACTAGTCAGTCGTTAAATGGACTTAGCGCACTTTGCTTCCGTTTCTATAACCGTAACTACAAGTTCTACCAACTACTCAAGGCGAGTTCTGCCAAAGTACTCAACCAGAATTTACTAATATACTACTCAACAAAGTCTAACTCTCAGAAACTATGAGAATTTTTTTCGTATAATCCCTTTAAAAAAAGAACCGGCCACTAAAAAATTTAAGAACAAAATAAAAGCATGATAAAATAGTATTCTAAATTTAAAATTTTAAAAATGATAGGCCTTAATTTTACCACAATTTTTAATTAATTCCTGCCTAAAGGTTATTTTTGTTTAAAGTTTCATCATTACTGAATAGATTTTAAGCTGATTGGTATCTAATTCTTCTTAATTTTTTTTAATGAATGTTAAAGATTGGTTTGGTAGTTCCACGCCGTCATTTAACCCAAGATGTAATGTTAAGTACTGTGGGCATACTTGAAGCCGGGCGTACACAACGTGAGGTTGAAGTTGCCGTCCATTCCAACCAGTCTGTTATCCGAAGATTGTGGCAACGTTATTAGCTCACTGGGAACACGGCTGAATGACATCCTGGTAGATATCGAATAACTAGAGAAAGACAAGACATTATTAGGAATATTGCCAGACGAAATCTAAAAACCACTGCGCGGCAACTCGTGGAGAGGCTGCGATCGCAACACCAGGTGACTGTCAGCACCCAAACTGCCAAGAGGAGACTGCACGAGGTTGGTTTACATCCTCGTAGGCCATTGCGGATCATAGCTCTTCGGCGTGGCAATCGTGCTGGGCGGTTAAAGTGGGCACGCATTCACCTACGATGGACGGAATATCAGTGGGCACGTGTCCTATTTTCTGATAAATCCAGATTTGGTATCCACCATGGTACAAGAAGAGTACATGTGTGGTGTGCTTCTAGATATCGTGAACGGCTGCGTTGTCCTCAGGAAGTTCAACCCTATCACAGCGGAACAATCATGGTTTGGGCTGGAATTCGGTTAGGCGTGAGAACTGACCTCGTTTTGATACAAGGCAACATGACTGACGAAAAATACCATAGCGAGGTGCTAGATCCTATGATTGTTCCATACAGAATTCAAATGGGGAGAATTTCATCTTCATGCAAGACAATGTTCGAATACACATTGCAGATCCGGTGATGAACGTTTTCCGCGGACAAAACATCGCAGTCTTAGACTGGTCTCCACAGACTTGTGACATGAATCCTATTGAGCACGCCTGGGATTTACTCGGAAGAATGGTATTTAAACAACTTCCCCAAAATTTGAATACGGAGTAAGAGCTTTTTCGTCATCTTTCTGGAACATAGAGCATGATTCCACAGACCACAATAGATAATTTGATATTCAGCATGCTAAGGCGGTGCAAAACCTTATTTAGTGCTTTAGGAGGTCCAACTGACTACTGAATATCACATGGATAATGTTTTCCTATAAGTTCACAGTCTAAATTTTGTTTTAAGCCCTCCTTCTCTCTCTATTAAGTAATTATTTTTTACACCATTTTTTTTCATTCTTAATAAATCTTTTTTTTGTACTATTGAATCTTATTTTGTTCTATTTTTAAACAAACCCAAAAGTATGCTTCTATTCATATAAAATATCTAAACATTTTGTGTTTATATTAAATATCTAAACATTTTATCTTCGAAAAATAGTTTGAGTCTTAGACAATGTTGACTAGTGTATATACGTATACCTCGAGGAATTGCATCAACTCAAGATATATTACAATCAAAAATATGAATATTAAATAGACACTGTATCAGCGGAAGATAAGTCAGTTTGCCTATTCGAAGCATTTGACGTAAACAGACAACCGCACTTATTTTCTTATGTACTATTAGAATTCAACAAAACCTTTTATGTTTACCCAATGTGGTTCATGTCTGTGGCATGATCCACATTGGATATTATATTATATCCTAGATAAAGCAGAAGTGCATGCAGCCCATTTGATGGCACGTGATTACTGCTACCCATAGCATACTGTTCAATAGTCTCAAAACCTCTCCTTGGGGGACAATAAA
Source organism: Thaumetopoea pityocampa (assembly GCA_017165845.1). Classification (NCBI taxonomy): domain Eukaryota; kingdom Metazoa; phylum Arthropoda; class Insecta; order Lepidoptera; family Notodontidae; genus Thaumetopoea; species Thaumetopoea pityocampa. Next base: position 46,611 of record WUAW01010581.1, read on the forward strand.
TGAATAAAACTTGTTAACGGTAGGAACTTACTACTTAGATAATTGAAACAACAGCGTTGACAAGAGCCAAATAGACTTCTCTCAAACAAGTTTTAGCCAAATCTCTACAATTTGCGGCAGTGAAAGAAATATATGTTAATACATACCTATACTCACGCCGGTATCTCAAGAGTAGGCAGAAACCACAGTTTACCAGATACTACAATCCTGACACACCTCACTCGCCTCATCCTCATCCATACATCTTTTCATACACTTTCATCGATTACGGGTGCTACGAACTTGACCTTTTTGTAAAAAGTTGTTGATTTGATCAAGGTAAATTTTCCTTGGGCGCCCTCTTCCAACACTTTCACTTATATTTGCCCGGTGTATTCGTTTCGTTAATCGAATCTCACTCATTCTTTCTAAATGACCAAACCATTGGAGCATTCCTTGTCACCACACCATATTACAACTTATACCGATCCCTTATCATGCTATTCCCCAACCAATCACTCAGGGTGACTCCATAGTTCTTCTTTTGTCACATCCACGATTCACTGCCATACATAAGTGTAGGTACCAATACACCACTGTGAATAGCCAGACGAGCTTTTTGTGAGACTCACTACGGAATGCAGGGCACCATTCGCTTTATTAACCGCAGTCACTCTCCTTTCGATAATAATATGTTAATTTCGATTAAATATGTGTTAATCTTGAAGATATTTTTTATAAAACCGTTGTACTTAAAACACGTTACTGAAATATTCTTTTCAGTACAAAAGAATGGTAAACTCTATAACTAATCTCTAAAAACAATATAAACTAAATAATATAAACTAATCTCTTAAAATAAGCTTTCAACAAAAATAATAAATAAGACAAATATTTACAGTAGAAATAAGGTAAATTCATTTTTTACGAGCAGATAAAAAGACCACAGTTTTTCAATCTGCTCTTTTTCAAGTGTAGTCTGTCTATTCCCATTACCAATTCTGTGGTAATTTCATATAGAAGTGAATATGAATCTCAAAAAGAATACAGAAAGGTAGCAGCCAATATTATACCTAAAGTTCGCCAGCCCTACGCCAATACGTTAAGTGCGATGCACAAGAGAATTTGTCTCTGACAGAGACGAACGAGCTCCCCCCCTTGCCACAAATGCTTGACTGTCTGACACGATTATGATAGCGATTAACTTTAACTTCGGACGCAACTTGCAATCCTTTGGCTTTGTACTATTCGTATTTCGCTTTGTGCCATTGTATTATTCTTATATTATTATTACATTACACTTTTCCATAATTCTGTAGATAGTAGGAAAATGATCTCGCATAATTACAAAATATAGTATCTTATACTACTTATACTTTCTTATACTTATACTTTTGTAGTTACTTAGTTTGTAGCTTTTGTAGTCCTCAACGGAGTAGGAAAACTTTGTAAGGAAACATGCACGTATGTGAAGTCTACCGATCCGCACGAGGCCAGCCTAGTACATACACTACATAGTTACTTTCTTAATTAGAGGAGATCGGTGTCCTTGTAGTGGGGATAAATATGGACTTAGTATGACAATGATCATATAAAAATTTTAAATATTTAGTTTTATTCCCAAGCCAACTAAGAGCCTCTCGACGAGTATAGACTTTAGACTATCGACCGTTTTCTATCGTAGGCTGTCTTCCAACTATCTCCGACAAAATTCCTAATTTCATATATACCCTTTTTAACAGGACTGATTGATTCAGATTCATATTCTTTATTGCGAACATAGGTAATTACAGGTTCGGCAACAGTGAGCCTGCTTTCTGTGCCAATTGGTTCCAGGTTCGAGACCCGGTAGGCACAAACTTTGTGTGATAAGCACGAAAGTTTGTAACGTATTGAGCATTTATATAATATATTAAGAATTTATATATAAGTAAATGTTGACTGATAACCAAGACACAGGAAATCCTAATTTGGGTCTAGATCAATATGTGTGATCAGTTTGTTATGTGGCTTCGATCTAATAATAACTTCACTCGATGATGACTTTCCCGTGGATGCTGTGAAAACTGGCTATGGGATCTTCAAGGATAATAGGAAGCATCGTTATCCTGATATTCCAATTGAAATCAACTGTGATCTCCAGAACGCCTGCCAAGTGTAAAGATTATGGCAAATTCCTCCTTTTTAATGAGGAGGCTTATGTTCAGCGGTAGACTTTCACAGGCTTGGTTATGAATGTGTGTAAAAAAAAATATTTCCACAATAATCTGTCCTTGTTGCCGAAGAAGTGCCGGTCGTATTGCGCGACAGACCGATCTCAAAATACTATCCGTCGGGCACTTGCCACCGTCAATATTCCAGGTACTTTGGAACCTAACGGTCTCACTCGTGATGATGGTAAGAGGCCTGACGGAATGACACTAGTCCCGTGGAGGATAGAACGGCCTTTAGTGAGGGATGCTACTTGCGTCGACACTCTCGCACCACCTCATCTTTTAGAGTTAGTCATTGAGGCTAGCGGTGCGACTACCGGTGCTGAGTTCCTCATATGCCACAAATACATTTCGATCGGCACAAATTATATTTTTAAGGCACTTGGAGTCGGGGCCTTGGGGAGCAGGCGCTCACAAAGTTTTCAAAGAGATTGCGGTTTGCCTGATCAACACAACAGACGATCAGAACGCTGGCCGCTATTTAGCTCAACGTTTAACTATTGCTATACAACTAGGAAATGCGACCGGCGTAATGGGCATCCTTCACAGAATATTTATAGCTTTAAGTTAATTATTGTATTAATATTATTATCTATATGTAATGTAAATAAAATTATCGACCTATTTTACCTAAAAAAGATAGTACCTGTACGGATCCTCCCAGAAAACGTAATCTACATACAACTAACCTCAAATAGCAAAGATCACCCAAGCCATGTCATAACGGACCGCAGGGCACGCCGGCACTGGGCCCCACCTGTCGTCCCAAGGGTTAATGGATTTTGGTTACCTGTAATTTAATCTTATACGAAATATATTTTAGGATGGTGAAAATAATTAATAGGTACGTCGCATGAATTCATTGGTATGCTTACAAAGGTTTCCGAATTAAATTATTAAATGAATTTATTAAACACATGTGTGAAAAATGTTTTTATCACACATGTGATGATAAATGTTTTTATTTATTCAAATTTATGCTGTTTATTATAGACCCAATAGTATATGATATTAGTAAAATTATGAGCAGTATTAGTATCTTTTATATCTAAAATCTAAAAAAATGCCTAAGAGCTCAGACTAATGTATTACTCACACAGTCTCAATATATTATTAAGGTCATACATGCAGTTCTTTTTTCTCCATTTATTTATCCAGATTACGTTAACATTTACAATATTAACAGTTTCTCAAAAAATTATCTGACGTATATTAAAAAAAATCAATTGTTTAAAATTATTTTGCCGTAATATTTGAATATTATTTTTTGAAAAGCTTTCATCATCGTCATCAGCCCACGGAAGCCCACAGCCGGGCGTGTCTCCCCCCCCGCCACCACTTACCCAAGGAATGTGTTTAATCTGCGCGCTTGGCGGGCGTCTTAAGTTCGCCGTAATTTTTTATTAAATAACAGAATAATGCTGCTGCCCATTATCTTGGGGCATCCCTCGACTGGCTCTCACAGCATTCACGGTGAGATGTGGAGTGACCCTATTATTATAATTATAACTATATTATATGTTCAGGTCGGGGAGTACTTAGTCTTTTAGCCTGTCCGGCAAATAGACTTAAGTATACGGGTAAGCGACCCCGGCCCCCCGAGCTACTACTGTCTCTTCCTACTCTTTCCGAGATAGTAGTATCCTATATCCTATAATTCTATTCCAAAATTCCATATTCCTTGTTCAATACACCTTTCCTACCTTATCCTTTATCCTTTCCTCTCCATTAAGCCGTGGGAATGCCATGAAGAACTTTTTAGATTTTTAACCTTATGAAACGGCGGCGTCGTGGTTCGCCACCCGACACGTCTCGTTGTCCGCGGAGGTGAAATGTGGGCTGCGGATAGCCACTCTGCCACATTGAACGATCGTAGCAGGTGGAAAGAAGTGGTCTCTGCCTACCCCAATGGGAAAGAGGCGTGACTGTATGTATCTAGTATATACTATGGTCTCTGCCTACCCTTAAGGGATACCGGTGTGAGTGTATGTATGTATATGTTATACTTATATTAAGTTTTAACTGGGGTATATCTTTATCGATATAGAGACCGAAACGATTATTCTTTTTTAATTTGTTTGTCAATCTCTTTGAAATAAGATCACGCGAAACGGATCTAGCCAGGGTTTTCACTCATATGTTGCATATAGTTTCAAATAGGATTTGGACTATGTTTACTGTGAAAACGAGGATCCTGGGTAGGTTTTCCAGTTGGTAAAAAGTCTACGCAGGCGGAGCTATGGGCGGCAGCTTGTATTATATTGTATAAACACATGGTTATAATCTCATTTATCTGAAAGCTAAATGTGTACGTAATAAAGAGACGTATATCACAAAATATCTGATTAATTCCCAAGAGTCGTATCAAGCTATGCCCGGAGAGCTGTGATTAGATTTTCCTTATCACATTAGAACGGAAATAGCTAAAATAAATATGAGTTTACAGCTAACATACATAGCGATCGACCTAATTTGTGAATATACTTTATATACTACCTTAAAGTACGAGAATTAAATAAACTATTATATATTTTATGTATGTACACTTTATACATTATTGGTTATGGGCGGACTTAATACCCGAAGCATTTTCTAACAGTCGACCTTTAAAATGGTGTTAAAGTAACATATTTTTATGTTTTATTTTTTTATTTATTTGAAAAAGACAACTCCCGCATTAGGATTAATTCCTGTGTTGCGGGGACTTTACAAACATTCAAATAACGGAAACACAGAACACCCAGACTCAGAACAACAATTTGTGGATTACACAAACTTGTTGTCCGGTGTGGGGGTCGAACCCACAACACTCGATAACGCAGTGGACGCTTAAACCACTGCGCCATCCGTGCAGTGACATATAATATAATGGTACTGATTATGTTGTAGCAGAACTTAACTAAATTTAGTCCCTCCCTATCTTTTTCTAATGTGAAACACCAAAACGAGATAGCAAACATTTATAGCCAGTATCGACCAACATTTCTGTTAGACGGTTCAAAAAAAAATGTTGCTGTTTGCTTATCTTTAGACCGTATGTTCCGAGATCATATATAAATCTTTTAATTGTGACGTGTGTAAACGAAACTTACAGCACCAAAATTGTAGCTATCTGGTTTTGGAGTTTGACATTACAAAAAGATAGAGAGGGACTAAATTTAGTAAAATTCTGTTACAACAGAATCAACACCAATAACTTAACATAAGATCTTTGCACTTAGTTTTGGGGTTTTAAGACTGTCCAGCTATTGGTATATATTGCACAACCTAGACCTAAGCACCTACTAACACCTAGAATTAAGCAAAACTGTAACTTATTTCAGCTTGCTGAAATAAGTTCTGAAAGAAGAGCAAGCTGAAGTGGCAATGGGCAGGCCACATAGCGTGAAGATCGGATGGCCGATGGGGCAAAAAGGTCCTTGAATGGAGACCACGTACTAGCAAGCGCAGTGTGGAACGACCTGGTGAGGATCGCTGGGTCTCGCTGGATGCAGGTGACTATGGACCGGTCGCGCTGAAATTCGATTGGAGAGGCCTATGTTCAGCAGTGGACAACTACAGGCTGAAATGATGATTATGATGATGTAACTTATTTTATATCAATAAATTATTATTATAAATGCTTCCGTCATATTTTAGTTACGGCGCACTCCTAATATGAAAATGAGTTTAAAAGGGCTTACTGAACAATATCAACAAAGTTTGATGAAGTTCCACTTGATTTAGATTCATAGCTTTTATAATAGCATTTGTATTTCCTACCTCCATTTATGTATCTATTTATACTCTTATAAAATAGATAAATGTCAAATTTTGTAAATCAAAGATGTGAAGACCAGTAGAAGTGAAGATACAGCTTGATCCCTGTTTTAGTAGCCGCCGTAAAGGTACGAGAGCTCAACTAAAAGTGGTTATTAAGCTCATTATATAAATCTATGATTGTTTCGGGATTTCCCATGTAACTAGAAATCCGACATTCACGACATTAGAAATCCGACACAACAAATTGTTAAATGTTAAATTTTTAAAAATCAAAGATATTTAAAAAAACTACTCAGTTTAGGCGAACTGAAACCAAATCCATCGATGTTTGTTTGTTTGTTGGAGCTTCACGCAAAAACCAGTGAATAGATTTTGATCAAACTATTACATTCTTAAAGGTAATATTCCGACTTATATACTGCGGCATGTTTCATCAAAACTGGTCGAGTAAAATTGAAGATACAGCTTGATCCTTGTTTTAGTAGTCGTTCATTCTGACGTTTAAAAAGCATTATATCGCCAATGAACTGTTTTATCAATTAAAAGGAAATTACATAACTAGATGTATTCAATGAATTAAATAATTACATTACATCTAATTAGAGCTACGTAAAAAATTATTTGATTTTCATTGTATTCATTTATAAAATCGTTCAAACTAAAATACTCTTCCTGGCATAACAAAGTTCATACTTCTGTCCGCTCTGTTACAATACTCAATTGTAGAGTTTGAATAGGTGTTAGTGGTTTATTGCAAGTTTTTTAGATAAAAAGAAATATCTACCTACCTTCTATTTTATTGATTATT
>WUAW01010582.1:15468-37185 GCA_017165845.1 Thaumetopoea pityocampa
CACACCACGATAGCGCAGTGTTGTAGTTGTAGTTTTGTATTCTAAGCCTAACTAGGATCCTACTCGTATGTCGATACATATCGCATGTAGATACATCACGTCGGTATCCCATAAGGGTAGGCACCTTTCACATTCATTCATCTCTTCATACCATATCTTCGATTAACAATGCTACGAACCTGACCGTTTTTTGATACAAATTGATATACTCGTAAACAAGGTAATTTTTTTCTGAACGCCCAGAAAAAAATTACCGACAATTTCCGACATTCTCCGACAATTTAACTCATTTGCCCCAATATTCGTCTCGTCAAATGAATTGCAGTCATCCATAAACAAAGTATACAAAGGGTGCAAACATTCGTACTTATCACAAAAATGTTGCCCCTACTGGAATTTGAACCCTCATAGCCCAGGAAGCGGGTTCACAGACAGAGAAATAATCAATAATGAATTTTAGGAGCACTCTCTCAAAATAATGTATGTATGCACGTATTTTAGTGTGAGTCGATGTTTGTAGTTATGTATGTTTGTGTATGCTTCTGCACCTAGTACACTGGATCCTATTCTCTTAATCTCAAATATTTTACACTCTAAGGTTTGCTGGAAGAAAACTCAATTTTTGAGTTAAGCTCGCCTTTGTACATCTTTTTTTCTGTATTTACAAATGTATTTACCTGTTTGTGTACATTAAAGAATAATTAAGTAAATAATGGATCTGGTCTTGAAATATCTTTATACCTAAAATATACACATACTGTTATTTTTTAAATACCACACACTTCGACCCCTTGACCTAATACAGAAGAGTATTATCGCAAACTATACATAGACACCAGGTCACCTTGGATCGAGTTCACTTTCATTGGACCGGTTGTATGCTAGAATTAGCCAAGAATACCAGACGGTACTTAATGATGAATAAACATTTTATTCATCTACCCAAAAAAAAACTGTTGTTATGTTATCAGAGCTCATATATACGAGTATATAATACTATACTAATAAACTCATCAACCCATCTACTCTCCCATTGTAAAAAGCACTCAGAGTAAGAGTGGGTAAGTACCAATAATATACTACTTTGTATGACCTTATATATATATATATATATATATATATATATATATATATATATATACCAACTACTAATTAAGAAACGGTTAATTTGCTGGTTTTCATTGGAGTGTGTTGATTTTTAGGCGTTCACGTTCTTTGCGCTCTCTCTTCCACCCACTATATCGGTTATGGTTGAGAGTGAGAGCGCCTGAGCCGCAGTTGCTGCTTATTGTGAGACTGTCATGGAGACTAAGGAGGCGGCCCAGCGGATCCGAAAAGAAGCCACGCAGTACCCCGCTCGGCGGAGACGCCCGGGGCGGAGGCGTAGGGCCTACGCGGATCTAATCCCGCCCTAAGAACTAGCCTGCGAGCGACGGAGAGGGCACCCCGTCGCTCGAATAGAAGCAGGCTCGTGACGAAGGAGTTAAGGAGCCAGGGTCCTTCCATAAAACGAGGCTTATGCAAACAGTCAAACCCGCCCGCATCGCGGATGAATACTAACGGTCGGGCCACAAGGGTCTAGACCAGAGGTTCCCAGACTTTTTTTTCTCATAGACCACTTTCAAAATTTAGCTGGTTCCGGTGGACTACGGTGCAGCTACGTTTCTACCATATTCCCAAAAATCGACAAAAAAATGTGAAGATGAGATCTAACTATGGGCATTTGTGTACGCCAACGTAGACCCCCGTCGAGTCTCCCGTGGACCCCTGGGGGTCCACCCGGACCACTTTAGGAACTAAGGATCTAAACCATTTTGTTTGAAATGGCAACGAATAATTATGAAGGTAATAAAAGAATTTGTTCTGTAATTAAATTAATTAGTTTATAAGATAATGACAGGATAACCCTGCTGTCCATTATCCTGGTACATCCGTTGGCTGTTTCTCACAGCATCCACGCGAGGAGATACACTATATTTAAATTTTAAAGATTTTTGAATAAAAATCTCATCTGAAAGAATATCATCATTTTTTTTAATACACAAAGCCGTATTGTGATTCGAGTTATGGCGCTGAAGGTCCATTCAAAACAATGGTTACTCTCCCGACAGGCCCGTTGTGCGTGGTGATTTACAATGCTCTCGCCGTGAGGCAAACACGGCCACTTTTCTTTCGTTATTGGACTCTTTTTGAGTTGCCTGCGCGTTTTGTGCGATTCGCCTCTAAGATTTATATTTGGCACGTCTAAATGATGAAATAATTGATTCAGAAAGCTGGCAACAAAAGCCATAATTGATGAATACTGAATAAGAAGAATGTTCATTTTCATTTTTGATAAGCTTTAATATAGAAACTTTATAGAAATTACGAAACAACAATTGTATATTTCTGCAATTTGTGCTGGCATAATTATAGCATAACTCCATTTTTTCCCGTGGTTGCTATGGAAACCAGTTGAGGCATGCCCCAGTTCAACATCGTCCCCACTACAGGGGCACGGACCTCCTCTGATCAGGGGGGGAATTAGGTAGTCTACCGCGCTGGCCTAGTGCTGGTTGGTTGACTTCACACACCCATGCAAGTATGGTGGTTTCCTCACGAAGCTTTCCTTCTCCGTTAAGTATATTGGACACAATGTCTACAATGTAGACCGGACCTGAATTACAAATAATATATCAGTGGTACGGAATCGGGATCGAACCGACAACCCTTCAATCGTAAGCCGTGTCTAAAACCACTTCACTACCAATGCATCTTAACAGTACACAACAACACCTTAACAGTATTAACCTACAATTCAATCAATATCTACTACGAACTTCAAGACCCTACCGCCAGGCGTGGCGATTACAACAAACTTCTCCGTTTTGTAGAGGAGCTCTATGTCCAGCGGTGAACTTCCATAAACTGATGATTATGACGCCTAAGCCAGCAGGAATTCCATAACATTAGGTTAACTCTTATTCGTTATTTTATTCTTATACAAAACTTGGGATCCTGCTGAAAAAATTAATCAATGTAACCACACACATGAGAGTTATCGTTTCTTTTACTTCTATTATGTTATTTGTAATATCTGGTCTTCTTGTTAAAAGAAGACGAAGACTTCTTCTTTTGTTTCTTTTTATCTTTTAAAATGTGAATTTATACCGCAGACTTCTATGCATATAAATCTGGTGAATCTTTCAGCCGGTCTTCACACCCCTACTAAAAGAGGTGAAATATTATAATAAAATCGATAATAACAAAGATCAATTATAATTCATCCTATTGGGTATTTTATGTCTCCATTTCTTAAATCTATCACAAACCAAATATCTTTTACACGGATAGAAATTTTCTTGAGACGGTTCCTGACCCATTTCTAACCTAAATTTAATTTGACTTAACATGTCCAATTTTCGTGGAAGTTCTTTACTGCAGATGTTCAGCCCAAAAACTACCAAAAAAATGAAATAAGAACAGATTGGCCTGTTCCAATACGTTAGTTGATGAAGATCACGAGGGAAACATTAAAGAAAGTATTCGACTTCGTTATAGTTAAATTAATTCTTAAGAATCATAAACGACAACTGAAAAGACCACCAACTCATCATAAAACTGTGAATCAATGAAACACAGCGCTAATTTTCAAATGAGCCAATGAACTAAAACGTTAATTCACTTAATTATAGGCAAATGCTATTATTACAATACTGAAACGGTATATAATACTGAAACTAGATCAAATATAATAATTGCACTAATATGAAATATCTAGCCAGGTTCATAGTTTAAGAAAAAAGTCATGGTAGCATAGCCGTGTTCCAAATCAGAAAATACCAAAAGGTTTCGAGTTCGTTCCCCGGCTAGTACGTTAACATTACCAGAGCCTCCTCGAATTTCGGAAGTCACGTTAAACAGAGACAACAAAATTATTCATGTGAATCCAAGCCAACAGTTTAGACATAACTGACACATCACACACTGATGATAGCATTTTTGATCCAGTTCGTAATAATCGCGCACGCTTGTTATCAAGTAGTGATAAATAGTTGTTAGTAGTTTTATTCCTAATTTCAATTAGAATTTTCATATGTTGTATGTACCTATAGACTGAATTTTGTCTAATAAATGAATTGTTTTTGTTTTGTAAATATTATACGTAATACGGATTTCATTATTACTTTTTTTGGACGGTTTTTTGGGAAAATATTTAGAGATCTTACACGATTTTTTGAAGTTGCCAGTATCACCAAATTTACCATATGTCGCATGTTTTTTTATTAGACAATTTTTTTGCCCGATATTCTAAGGAATATATCTGTACTGCTGGTACTGACTGCAAGGACACCTTCAAGAAAATCAAACCTAAAAGTGCTGAATAAAGTAAAGGTTAATATTACAGCGCTTTATTTAATAAAAATAAAGTGATATTTTTTCTACATTACGCCCTTTTTATATTAAGAAAAACCATATAAAGGTAGGAAAATTTATGTACACTCATTGCACGATGGCGGGGTTTATTATGAGAATAATTCATGAAGTTTGCGTATAAGTGAGACATATTACTTATTCCTTGTACATAATATCAAAACGGCGTTTAGATGTTAAAAAATTAGTGTCAAAAAATAGGAATATGTGTTGAAAATCATATATCCATAGGCGACAGTCATATCTAGCGTCATGCCACCCGTATACTCGTGAGCCTTATTTGAGTTAATTGACTTAATTATATGTTTGTTATTAAAAAAATACATATTCACTTCTATTTACACCGCGAAGGGTAAGCAGAAGTGTACGTAACACTACCACATTCCACCGAGTTGTTTCCTCGTCTATTCTGTGCTTTATTTCGCCGAGTCGTTTTTTTTTGTCTATTCTCTGCTTTATTTTGCTGTTTCCTTGTCTATTTTGTGCTTTATTTAACAGAATAATTTCCTCATCTATTTTATGCTTTATTTCTCTGAGGCGTTTCTTTGTCTATTCTGTGTTTTATTTCACTAAAAGATTTCCGCATGCCGCATTCTTATCTTTGCTTTATTTCATGAAATATTTACTTTTATTGAAATGCTTCCTTGGTTATTCTGTCTTTTATTTTACAAAATCGTTTCTGACCTATCTGGTGCTTGATTTCACCGAGTCATTTCCTCATCTATCCTGTGCTTATTTCACCAAAGATTTCCTCTCCTATTCTCTACCTATGGTTTATTTCATGAAATCGTTTCCTCGTCTATTCTATGCTATATTATATTTTATAGAATCGTTTCCTCACCTATTCTGTGCTTTATTTCTCTGGATTGTGTTTTCATCTATTCTGTACTTTATTTCACCAAGAGATCTCCTCACCTGTTTGCTTTATTTTATGGATCGCTTCTTCATCTATTATGCGCCTTATTTCACGGAACTGTTTCCTCAACTATTCGGTGCTTAATTTGTTCGAGTCATTTCCTCATCTATTCTATACTTGATTTCACCGAGTTATTTCTTCAGATATTTTGTGGTTTTTTCTCCTGATCCATCATAACGATCAACTTTTTACATTATAAAATCTATCTACATTTAACATTAACGTACAAAATAAATATCAAAAGTTTAAGCTTCGAAATCCAATCTAGACCGTATAAAACACTATTTCTTGTCAAACTCTCGGATGCAAAGAAATATTGTCCTTTTAACCTGATTTAGGAACAAAGAATGTCAAGACAAAATTGTCTACGGCATTATCTTTGTTCTTAATGGTATCGTAGATATCGGAAAACGGTTTTGAACGCGTTTTGGGTTTGAAGGATGTACAACTTAACATAAACGGATATTTACATACTAGCTTCATTTATTTATTTAAATTTAAGTAAAACAGATTTTAATCCGGGACTTTGATTTAAAAATATTGTAATGTGATTCATCTCTTACACGCTAGCACTATCCCGACTTGGTCCGGATCTGTTGTTATTACGTCATCCCTATAGCCTCCGTAACTCCGTACTTTTATTGGTTGGTTATTCACCAAAACAACTTCATTTTCCGGTACATAATAAGAATCGCCATCAATGTGAAGTTTCATCATCATCAGACCGAAAATATCCACTGCTGAATATAGAGCACTTCAATTAATGTTTCTTGGCCTTTTACATCCAATGTTTACGTGTAACTCTTTTCGGTATTCGGTTTAAATGGCGGCATGGCTATCTATATTGCACTATCCGGTCTATGGTTGTGATACAACCTTTGATCCAGCAGAATACCAACTTCATGTATACTTTCTGGCATCATGCTCAACCGGGTTCTCTTTTGGTACAATTATTTCTTTTTTCTTTTTTGGTTCTCTATATTATATACTCATAATACTATGTAATAATTTTAACTGTATCTTCTGTTCTATTTCTTTTTTTCAATGATAACGTGTGACGTCATAGCCTTAGAAATATTGTTCAGATGACTGATTGGTATAGTGGTAGCGACCCCACTTTCTGTGCGAATGAGTCCCGGGTTCGGATCCTGGTAGAGACAAAACTTTGTGTGATGAACAAAAATTTGTATTCGAGTTAGGGATATAATTATCTATTTATGTATTATATTTATTTCATTTATTTATTATTTGCTTAACATAGATAGTAGGGACAAGATGGATTTTGTTTTAAAGTTCGCTATTATATGCCAACATGCAGTGGCGTACAAATATTTTCACTCATTATTAAATATTACATAATTATTATATTGTTTTTCCATAATTATACATATTCACATCAGACCTACACTGCCTGTTAGCTCATTTGCCATTATGGACTAGCAGTCGCAATAATCTATATAACTATGTATATTGTTGTCTAGTACCCAAGATACAAGGAATCCTAATTTGGAACTAGATCAATGTGTGTGTGTCTCCAGAACATTATTATTAGTATTATAATGTCAATATGTCACGACGCTTCTGGTGATTGATTTGTCCCTAGACTAATGAAGTACCAGAGGTCTAAAACTAGCGTTACACGAGATTTTACGAGAAAAGCAAAATGAAAACGAATAAATGATATTTCTCGTAAATCAAACAAAAAAAAACTTAAATTTTAATATAAATTACTTTTGCTTCCGATTCTAGTAAAAGCTCTTACGCAGAATTCAATAAAGCTATAATTGCAATCCTATAAAGTAGTATAAAAGTCTTTGTATAACCCCCTATAAGCTACTCCTCATTAAGAAAGCGTTCAAATTCAAATAGGGGATGAAAAGCCAGACTACCCTCAATCTATCGATTGGCTTGTTAGCGAGTTATTCATATAAGAAGATCACTTCCGATCACCGTCAATAAATTACAAAAGAATGTTCGGAAATATGCATTGCCTATTTATAATTATATTGTATTAGTCTATTTTGCATCCCGTATTTGTATATAATTTCTATCCATTTGTGCATTGTATAAGCTATATTTAAGCTTGTGTTTCATATTTATTTATTTTCGATCAGATACTTCACCTACCTTATGTCATGTCAACACTATCTAAAGGTCGATTGGCAGAAAATGCCTTAGATATTGTGTCCACTCATATACCATCAGTGTATAAAAAGTAAATAAATAAATAAAAGGCACTACTCATGTTCGACACGGTCGTCATGCTATGTAAAGCACTCGTATAAATTACGAGGGCCGTCCAATAAGCCCTTAGAAAGAGAAAAAAATATATTGGGTATATTCTTTTTATATATTTCAACACAACCTTACCTCTAAACACTTCCGAGTGTTTCTCAAACTCTTTTAAGCCGTCCAAAATGAAAGATTATTAGAAGGTCCTCAAAGTGAGCATCTGCTTGATGTATGATATTAATTCTACATGCATCCGTTAACAGCCGAATCGTTTTTGAGAATTAGAATTATGCAGCGCGATTTAAAATCTATTCAATAGTGAACTTTATAATATGTTTTGAAACAGTTTCAATGACAACGCCTATATTTGAAGCAGTAAATTAACTCTTTAATAGTTCCACACAATATTTTATTATATAAATACTTCTTAAAAGAGTCTATAACTATTAGTGGTGCGGAATACTCCTAGTATCATCCATAATTTTGATCTTTCCTATGTTTATTTTTAAGCCCAATTGTTGAAAAGCGCTATTGAAATAGTGGAGCATTATGCTTATGTTTGTCAGCGACACGACAATAAATACCATACCATTCGCAAATCGAAGATTAGCAGTGTATTCGTCATTAAGATTGATGTCCAGGCCGTTGAAATCCAGAAGTTTAAAAATATCTTTAAGTGTGGCTCTAAACAATTTCAGAAAGATAGCGTTTCTTTGATTTAGCGTGCGCTGCAGTTAAATTGGTTTTCCGGTCTGATTCGATATACGAATTGGCATGGTGGCATTTTTGTGCAAATTCTTCAATATTTGAACAACACAATCACAAATATATTAAAACAAATGAATCAATGGCGTATAAATTTTATACGTTTGAATAGATTCCATATACCCACAAATTCAACCAACATCCATTGGTCTGCGCAGCTCTAATCCGCTTCAGCGTAATATGGAAAGCAGCGGCTAAGCTGCACTGGTTGCACAATTGTACACAATAATTTTAGTCTGTGCACAACTTACTTATGCGCAAATAACGGTTATTCCAAAATGTTATACAAGGTTTGATTTATTACATATATTTGATTTACACTCTATTCGTTAAGCATTGTATGTTATATGTTATGTAGCGTTATATTCGATAGTAGTATCCTATATCCTATAATCCTTTTCCCAAATTCCATACTCCTTGCTCAATACACCTTTCCTANNNGTTTCCTTTCTTTTCGCGGGACGCAATAAGGCATTTTATCGCTTTTGAACCTTAAAATGGCGACGTCGTGGTTCGCCACCCGACACGTCTCGTTTTCCGCGGGGGGCGAAAAGTGGGCTACGGATAGCCACCTTGTTCGTGGCAAGTGGAAAGAAGTGGTCTCTGCCTACCCCAATTCTTCGGTAGTATAGTGGTCAGTATACCCGCCTGTAACGCGGGAGACCGGTGTTCGATTCCCCACCGGAGAGCCAGGAAAAAGGGCGTGAATGTATGTATGTATGTATGTTATGTAGCGAAGCATTGTAAATCAAATCTGTAAAATTTGATTTACTAATGGTTCATGTGCCGCTAATATCCACTAAAGACTAACGATCTATTTAGTTCATTGATACACCTAATCAGGAGTCGATTCACACTACAATTTCCGATATGTTATCGACCCATTGACCGATAGTAAATCAAATCTGTAAACAAGATTTGATCTTCTAATCATATCTATTAAATATGATTTACTATCAACCCATGTATCTCTGAGATCCACCGAAGTCTCGTGACTCGTCTCGTTAGATGATCGGTCCACCTAAACGGGAGTCAACCGGTTCATAGTCGCCACTCTAACACTTAAAAATATGCGCCATAGTACCTATAACACAAATGGTCACTTCTCCAACCACTCGGTAATTTTGGTCCCCTGTGATTGTCCTCTTTGCATTTAGAAAATGGACTGATACTTAAATCTATTATACTGATACTTATATCCCAGAAGCACATACCGACTATGATCAACCAACAACCAAACCAACCCAAACTGTCTTCCTTTCTTTCTTCTTTTCTTCCTGCACATCATGCGGCTTACCTATTACCACTTCAATTTGTTAAATCTTTCATCTTTATAACCAAATACATTTTACTTGTATTTATGATTAAAGTTACTACGGCATATAATAAACTTTACTTGTTAAACTTTGTATAAATCCCAAACCGGTTTACAGGGCCGGATTAAAAAAGATATTTTATTATTATATAATAGCTTCGCTCGGAATGAATTTGTGACGGTAATTAAAATTTAAATATCGGATATCCTGATATATTTTCCTTAAATTATATTTATGTCATATGTTATAAGAATCAGTTCAGTGAGTCATAAAGAAGTAACAAACAGACAAACAGACAATAAAATGAAAATCTATGATAGTCCAGTGGCCAAGCATTCGTACGATCTATGGATTTTCAAAATAACTTATATGCTGTTTATAAATGAGCATAACTGTCCCTCACTTTCGGCGAAGAAAACACCGAAAAAAAATCAAATCTTGGAAAGATGACGACGATAAAAATGACGATATTGCTGCTGATTCTGTTGTAACAGAACTTAACTAAATGTAATCCATCCATCTTTTTCTAATGTCAAACGCCGAAACTAGTACCGACCTACATTTCTGTTAGACGGTTTAAAAAATGTTGCGTTTTTACGTATCTTTAGTCCGTATGTTCCGAGATCGCGTCTAAATCTTTTAATTTTAACGTGTATAAACGAAACTGACAGCACTAAAATTGTAGCTGTTTTGTTAAATCCATAGATACCGGCAGATTATGTAACTAAACGATAAGTGACTAAAGTGAGTCACTAAAATTTATTACACTATATGTTTATTGGGTGTAGTACGTGATGGGGACATATGTCCGTTTAGTCAATAATTATGGCATTCGCACAATATCATGATCCTCATAAGCTACGTATTCAGCTAGCTAACAGACAAGCCTGTTACACGGGTGCTGTCTGGGTATGGCTGCTTCGGGCGATACCTGTGTCGAATCCGGCGCGAGAAATGCGCGGTAGATGCCACTATTACCCTACTCCGGAAGACACACTCTCTCACAACCTGCTAGCGTATCCAGCGTGGGATGCTCAGCGGCTCCAAATCGCCACTGAAGTTGGAGAACGGGCGCTCTCTCTACCGGCCGTGATATTAGCCATGGTCGAGAACAAGAATCCTTGAGAGGGAGTTGCAGCTTCTTATGAGGCCGTTATGATGACCAAGGAGATAGGTAAGCGAGAATGCAAGGCAAACGCAATATATAAATCGCATATCGCATGAAGAATATGTTCAGGGCGTTGGCGCAGGGTCTATGCGGACCTGCAACTTCCCTAAGATATACCGTGCGAACAATAGAGAGGACGCCGCGTTGCTCGACCTGGCCGCGAAGGCCGTGAAGGCAGCGCACTGCGTCCGGCGCATTCTCATAGAACCAAGATTACCCACACCGCGCGCGGATACGTGAGCGACCCCCGCGGCTGGGGATACGGGCTAGAGAAGGACATGTGCAGTTTTTAGTGGGAACACACCACACATAACCGTTGTGTCGTGTTCTCGGCACAACGGTATGCGTCAGGCATTTTCTGCACGGAAAATAAAGGCCTGTTGACTGTTAGTGTCTGTCTGAGTACAGGCAACAAGTTTTAGTCCGGCACTGTAGATTCCTATGTAGCAACTTTATCGATTATGGTTACATCGATAAAAGCATCTAGCAAATATATACGATTATTTACATAGTGTGGAATATTTTGTAAACAGGATGTTTAGTTTGTTATTTATAGGAAAAAAATATATATTAATATTTTACTGGTTTCGGGCTGCCGCTTTACACGCGTAAAAATGTAAATAACATTTAAACTGAACTATTATCTCAAAGGAAAGCATTACTGGAACAAAATATTTCATGTTTTAATCCAGTTAATCAGTTAATAAATCCATTCTATGGTTTACGCGTGATTGAGTAACATAATATCCAAACATACATATGTACAAATTTTCATATTTACAATATTAGTAAGATATTCATAGCGATTGCTCTATGGTACTAGCAAAATAATAGCGCGATTCCATATCGTTGTGTGGCTGCTGTGAGAACCAGTTGAGAGATGCACCGAGTTAATATCCAGATGTGTTATCTTGTAATTCAACCCAAATCTACTGCGTTCTCCCACACTCCTGCCAACCGTGAAGATTAAGTCAAATAATTCCCTTTATAGAGAAGATCCGTATCCAGCATTCGACTCTCACGGGCTGGTGAGAAGTTTCATAACGAGTATAACATAACGTATTATTTTACGTGTCACGAATAAACGGTTCTAATTGGCCAATAACTGCATCAATCCGAAAAATATATAATACTATATATAATATAATAAATAAATAAAAGTAAAAACATAAAAAAATAAATAAAAATAATACTCATCCGACACGACACTAAACCGCCACAGTACCGACAGCCCACCGTCACAGTACCGACTGCCCACCGTCACAGTACCGACTGCCCACCGTCACAGTACCGACTGCCCACCGCCATATGTACTGTCAGTTACATATTTCTTTTATTTTCCTAGTTACTGTTCTATGGCCTAATCTATTTCACCGCAAAATTCTTCAATCCAAACCGATGTTCAATGTTCAATTCAATCCAAACCGAAGTGGTAATCATTATTATTCGTTATTTCATTATCGGTATTTGAAAATTCTTCTATTTTTTTCTATTAGTGTATATAATATAAGTGTTAAATAAGCACGTGTTTTGTTGTGCGGTACCAGCGTAATAATAGTTTCACTGCATATCCTTGGATGCTCTGAGGACCAACTAAAGGCTGTATATAAGAGGCAGGATATTGGGCAGCAACGTTATCCTGTTATTCAATCGCAATCCACTGCGATCTCCAAGACATCTGCCAAAGTGTGGAAATTATGGCAAATCACTCCTTTTTATGGGGGAGGCTTATGACCAGCCGTGGGCTTCCACGTGCCGATGATGATGATGAAGCCTGTGTTTTATACTCTATTATTTTACATCAGATACTAATTCATCTACCCTATGTAATATCAGCAAAAATAAAAGTGCAAATAAATTATATACTATTTTGTTTAATGAAATGCTGTACGAATTAAGATTAAGGATTCGTACGACATTAATAACTAACTAGTGAGATGTGAGCGCCGTGCACGGGTTTAGTATTGTTACGTATGGGATACACATTATTGTTGTTTGTATTATTGTTGAGATCTGAGTGCGATGTCTTTCCGCAGTCAAACCGATTAAATCGGTTTTGTGTGTTCTTGTAATTTTTTTATATTGTGAATAAATAAATAAATAATTAATAATAAATACAGGTAAATCAGCCTAGAGGCTTCTTATTTATTCTTTATTGTACACAAACAGATGAATACATTTGTAAGTAAAGAAAAAAAACGTACCTAGGCAAGCTTAACTCAAAAGCTGTTTTTTTTTTGCAGCAAACCTTACGAGTGTAAAAATATTTGAGATTGGTTTTTTGTGTTTATTGTAATGTTTATACACACAGTACTAAAACAGGAATAAACCAATTTGTGCTGGTTGCCACACGCCTCGCACCCTCGCATCAGTCGCATATAAGTAGCGTTAGAAGTTAGTTATACATGTTTAAATTACATTTAATACGTGTAATATGAAGCACCTACCTATAAAACAAAATAAAAATATATAAATAATATTTGGTTATTTATTTATCTGCTGACCATACACTACTACAAATGTAGAAACGTCTCCAAGCTGATTATGCTGTATACAAACAGTGTTCAAGCGTTCTATAGCAAATATATAAATACTAGCTTTTAACCGCGGTTTCGTTCACATTGTTGTCCTTAAATACATGTCAGAGACCTTTGAAAATACATATTTCCATCCCAGGAACAGTTTTTTTTTTCGATATAAATGGTACCCTAAGTCTTTCTCTGTACCCTTGACAATCATCCCCAGTCCATATCGTCCCCACTACAGGGGCACGGACCTCCCCTGTTCAGGAGGGGAATTAGGCCATAGTCTACCGCGCTGGCCTAGTGCGGGTTGGTAGACTTCACACACCCATGCGGGCATGCGGGTTTCCTCACGAAGTTTTCCTTCTCCGTTAAGTACATTGGTGTCTACAATGTAGACCGTACACGAATTAATAATAATAACTCAGTGTTACGGGACCAGGATTCGAACCCACGACCCTTCGATCGTAAGCCGTGTCTAAATCCACTACACCGCCAATGCACTGACAATGTGTATACAAAATTACACGATGTTCGGTTGAGTAGTTAAGGCGTGGAACCGTAACAAACAAACAAACTCACATTCGCATTTATAATATTAGGATAGCTGTCCACAAATATCTTATATTGAATCAGTTTCGTTTTAGGCTTTCGATCGTATTTATTANGTCAGTGTTACGGGACCAGGATTCGAACCCACGACCCTTCGATCGTAAGCCGTGTCTAAATCCACTACACCGCCAATGCACTGACAATGTGTATACAAAATTACACGATGTTCGGTTGAGTAGTTAAGGCGTGGAACCGTAACAAACAAACAAACTCACATTCGCATTTATTAGGATAGCTGTCCACAAATATCTTATATTGAATCAGTTTCGTTTTAGGCTTTCGATCGTATTTATTAAAGAAATTATCCGTCATTGTGAAAACATTGGATTTTTGAGAACAGTTAATCGAATTAGTTATCTTTACCTGCCTGCCTTTACATTAACGGCGAAAGCCAAAAAACTGAAGTTATTTTTTAAAAATGTTGACAGCCTGATATAGGTAGACATTTTTAGTATACTCTACAATTATTCTCGAACGTGCAACAGCGCACACTTCCTGTATATTCGTTAAAAATCACAAATTGATAAAAGGAACCGCAGAGCCCCTGGATATTAATATGCTGCCTTTATCACAAAGCAATAGAGTCGCGAATGCGATTGGTGTTTTTATTCAAAGCCCCCTATCTCATCACAAAGCCATTCGGGTTCATTAGCTAGCTTCGATGGGGCTTTGCAAAAATCTTCCCTTTTGGAAGCGCGATCGAAATTGCTTATTCAGGCCCAGTTGGTGTAACCGCTTACCGGTAAATGATGGTACGCTTACGACAGCTAATTGCGATTCGTTTCGAAAAGAAAAAAGTCATCGTAATTCTGTCAAAAGAAGCGCGGGAATGTCGGCGTCATATTCCCACGGTGAACTCGACAGACGCCGAGCAATCACTAATATCTAAACCTACTACTACTAATATTTTGAAATAACACCTACTCACTCATTGTTTTGTCACCTTGTGCACTAATGAGCCTTCTCTAAATATGATAATAATCTTTCATTATCTATGCAAACTAAACGCAATTATTTGTTGACCTTATAAGCATTGTGGGGCGTTGTATATTTTAATAAGAGGATAACAGGAGAATAAAATGCACATTCTAATACATATGTAAGGATACCTATATAATATGTTGATACGTAATAGAGTAAAACATGAAATACGCAATAAAAACTAATGTGGTGATTAAATGCACTGTGAATTTGTATAAATCTACACCAGAGGTTCCCAGACTTATTTTTCTCATAGACCACTTTCAAAATGTAGCTGGTTCCGGTGGACTCCCTGCAGCTACATTTCTACCATATTCCCAAAACTCGACAAATATGTGATGATTAGATCTAACTATGGAAATTTGCGTACGCCAACGTAGACCCCTGTCGAGTCTCCCGTGGGGGTCCACCTGGACCACTTTGAGAACTAAGGATCTACACAATTGCATTTTTAATGTTGGTGAAGTCTTCTGCCTATCACCCTAGTATATCCTTTCATCATTTTTGCATCACCCGCGGGAAGAGATGGAATGATCATTAAGACGGTTCAACTCAGTACCTTCGCTTGTTGCGGAGAAAATCCTGCGTTAGACTACTACCACTCAGGGTGGCTTGCGAGCGTGTTCGACTCCTGCTAGCTAAAAACTCCTCCGTTGGCTATGTCGACACGCAAGGGACCACATTTAGGCTTCACCGGTACCCGTCTATTCCTTGATGTTTGAGTCCTTTTCTGGGGGGAACTTTATACTTACTCTCTGGCATTTCAAGATGTTTATGGTGATATGAGCCACACATGTCAGAATCATACCCGCTGCTTCAATTAGGTATACATAAATACATACATTCACGCTTTTTTCATCTGGTTTTCCGGCGGGGAATCGAAACTCGGTCTCCCGCGTGACAAACGGGGTACTGACTACTATACTACCGAAGAATTGGGGTAGGCAGAGACCACTTCTTTCCACATGCTACGAGCAAAGTGGCTATCCGTAACCTAATTTTCGCCCCCGCGAGAAACAAAACATATCGGGTGGCGAACCACAACGCCGCCATTTTTATAAGATTCAAAAGCGTTAAAATTCCTCATTGCGTTCCCACGAAAAGGAAGGAAAGGTTGATGTAGGAAAGGTGTATTGAGCAAGGAATATGGATTTTGGGGAAAGGACTATAGATTATATTACAATTACGTAAAGTGTGCTTAGGACGGTCTTATCGCACACTGCGATTTCTTAGAGACACCTTTGTATGGACAGGATTGTACAAACATAATATGGTGGCAGTTAAAACTTAGCAATTCATTCATTAAGTGCATTAAAATGAATAATACATGAAACAAATTGTGTTATACGCTTAAAATACACATACAAATACATAAACACACTTAATCAAAATAAATAATATAATAATATGTACATAATAATATAATGTATACTCTAATAATACATATCAATGGACATGCACGCTGAAAATTAATTAAAACATTATACATCAGTAAATAATTTTAAGTCATTCCACAATCTTAGAGCCTGAACTACAAACGAGCTGCTATAATAAACTCTATAATGAAATATACTGAGCCTTACATTAAAAATAACAGTAATTGGTGCCGATTCTGTTGTACAGAACTAAGTTTGGTCCGTCTCTATCTTTTTCTAATGTCAAACGCCAAAACGAGACAGCAAACATTTATACATTTATAGCGAGTACCGACCTACGTTTCTGTCAAACGTTCAAGTAGGTGTTACGTTTTTGCGTATCTTTAGTCCGTGTCTCAGAACAATAACAAGTCTTTATTCTGAGGTCCGTGTATTCCGAAATCGCGCCTAAATCTTTTAATTTTGAGGTTCCTAAACGAAACTAACAGCATCAAAATTGTAGCTATCTCGTTTTGGCGTTAGAAAAAGATAGAGAGGGACCAAATTTAGTTAAGTTTATTTACAACAGAATCGGCACCATTATCGGGTATGACCCCTGTATTTATTTATTAAATTTCTTAGCGCTGACTGACAGATAACGCATTTCGGTTTAGACAACCGGTAGTCCAGCACATTAAATTTAGCACAGGAGTTCTTTGTTATAAGTATTTATTATTAGTCAATAATTAAGCTAAAATTGTGTCTAGTGATATATACTATGGGTTTTACATGGTGTAATCTTTTTTTGTGTGATATATTTTGAAACAAGGAATGTTACATAAACTCGCGACATTTCGTGCCAAAAATCGATGTACTCTCAAGTATATTTTGCTACGTACTGGCCGCCGCGCGCTCTCGAACGATTGGCTCTCGTAACTGAATGAACTTACTCACACAGCGGAATTTTGTTGCAATGTGTGTGTAATATTAACAAAAGTCTTATTTCGTTCGCGGATCTAGAATAAGATATGTGATTTATGAACAGTAAGTAAGAAAATGCATCACGTATCCTACTCGTGACGCGCGAGTGAGGTTAAAACCGCCCGCACGTATCTTATTCGTGATCCGCTGGCAAAGTGTTAAGATTTTTTTAATAATTCACCCCTGAGGGGCTTTAATTTTTCTGTGCATCAATATTAACTCCACTTTTGCATATACATTATAACAGAATCGTAAAAGCGGGTTCTATTTAATGATATAAATATGAATTCCTACGATTCTGAAGAAAAATCCACAATTACTAAGGTCGTATTTGACCTCAATAAACTCATAAGTTTTAAATTTATGTTTTAGCACTTAAAGCTATGTGCCTCTGAGGTACAGATTTATACTATAATTTGAGGTGTTTTCAAAAATAATATTATAATAAAATATCTTAAAAAGTAAGGTACTATTAACTAAATAATGATTTTAGCAAAGAGAGAAATCAGTTCTACGAATGATAAATTTATTATTAATGTTGAAGCATTTTCCTATTACGTTCACGTGAAGCATTACTTTAATTAATTAATATATTTTCTCCGAAATAAACATTTTCCTTGGAACTTCTCGAATTCCGGGACGGAAAGTAATAATTGTGTACCCTCGTTAGTTAGCAAAAACACGCTAATTAGGCAACTCCTATTCGTTTCCTTATCGTGGTCAGGTATCCGCTAATTATGCACGGTCAAATTAATATTTCAATAGACTACTAATCAAATTTCATGTTTCAAGGGAAAAATACCCTTTATAAATTTTGTGATAAGAATTCCACTGTATACAACCTTATATTTCTACAGTCGAAATAACTTAAATATGTTCTAATTTAACACCAATTTTATATATTAAACTTTACAATATGATTTATTTGTTTACAGACAGAATAAACAATAATTAGAATTTAAGCTATAAATATTCTAAGAAAGGTGCACTCTTGTCGGCCGGTAGGGTGCACGTAACGTCGGCCGCATTTCCTCGTTGTATAGCTATTGCTAAACATTGAGCTAAATAGCGACCAGCATTCTGATCGCCTGTTCTGTTGACCAGGCGGGCCGCGACCTCTTTGCCAGGGTCATAGCCTTGACGGTGAGGTAATTGAAACAAGGAGGAAACAGCTTCATAAATCTACACTAGAAGAGTGAGAGCATTTGCTTGCCAACCCCAGTGCCGGTCATACCACCACTGCTGCCATAACATCAGTCTTCTGGGATTGGCTGGAGCATAAGCATGGTGTGCTTACCTACCGGCTGACACAGGTGCTGTCTGGGCATGGCTACTTTGGACGGTACCTGTGCCGGATCGGTCGGAAGGAAACGGAAGAGTGCCATCATTGCGCGGCCCCGGAGGACACAGTGGCGTGGGACGCCCAGCGGTTACAGCTTGGTGCGGAAATTGGAGAGCAGGCGCTCTCTCTCTCCCGACTATGATATCAGCTATGGTTAATGGCGAGAGCGAGCGCCTGGGTGGCAGTAGCTACCTTCTGCGAAGTCGTGATGGCGGCTAAAGAGTCGGCTGAACGACAGCGAGAGGAATCTTCGCAGAATCCATCTCGCCGAAGACGTCCAGGGCGTAGGCGCAGGGCCTATATGGACCTGTTCCCACCTTAGGATGCAGCCTGCGAGCAGCGAAGAGGGCTCGTGGAGGCAGTGCGCTGCCTCCGGTGCACTCCCATAAGAATGATTGCGGAGCAAAACTCCCCATACAACTAAGAGAGGTTTGTGCAGAACGAAGCAAGTATATTGTCATATATTTATAGAAAAGAAATTCCAGATGATTTAACAAATATTCCAATCGATTCATCGATCGTTAGTGGTTTTCACAAATGATTATGCTTGCCACTTTAAAAAAGATAACCTCAGAAATAACAGACAGGACGGAATATTGCCAGAATTACAAAACATGAACCACATAATTTAGATTTTAAAGGCGAGGCTTCATGAAAGCTACCTACAGCACCACGGTGGTTATTACGCGTGACAAGGAACATATAACCACAAAGACATGACTCTTTAATACACATATGGTGCCATATGAAACAATAATAACGAGAGAATAATAACATACATACATACACTCACGTCTTTTTCCCTGGCTCTCCGGCGGGGAATCGAACCCCGGTCTTTCGCGTAATAGGCGGGTATACTGAACACTATACTACCGAAGGACTGGGGTAGGCAGAGACCACTTCTTTCCACTTGCTACGAGGAAAGTGGTTACCCGTAGCCCACTTTTCGGCCCCGCGGGAAACGACAGTAATTAAAAAAAAGTATCTTTATCTTGCACACACTGACATATGGAGGGTGGCGACCACGAAAATAGTCCCATTCATCCGGACAGACGCCGCAATCTCCATCATAATTCTGAATGTTCTAGCATACTTGTATCAACCCAATAGCTCAGTTATTTTTAGTCTCCATTTCATATAACAGCCCTGCACTGACCGGGGATTATCTTTGAGTGAATTCATATAGTGCATACGGTGATAAACGTCAGATAATGTCACATGTTGTTGTACTGAATTGTCAAAAGGGCCTTTGTGTATTGGCGTCGGCCCCATGCATGCCTTATAAAAAAAGTCCAGATCACTATTGGCCAGAGATTTATTATTTGACAAACATAATAACATCGTAGTCGATAATGATAAGAGCAATAACATAATTTTCTTGTTCACTGTCCGAACTCAAAAAAATATTTTACATTCTACTTAATGCAACACCGAATCAATTTTTCAAAGCGACAACAAAAAATGTGATACGGTAAAATTGCTGTAATTTCATGATCGCAATACGTATATTATTAGTGCGAGGGCTGCAAACGGCGCTGGTTCGGAATCCTATTCTGAAATCGTTAACAATATTTTCTTTACATAATATTTAACTGTGTGACCCTGCTATAATATTTAACTGTGTGACCCTGCTATAATATTTAACTGTGTGGCCCTGCTATAATAATAGCGTCACTCCATCTCTTTCCTTGGATGCTGTGAGAACCAGTTAAGGGATGCGCCAGGATAATGGACAACACCGTTATCCTGTTATTGAATCGAAATCTACTGCGATCTCCAAGACGCTTGCCAAGCGTGGAGACTATATTAAATCCCTTCTTTTTAACGGGTTGGTGATGACGATGATATGTATGTTTTAATAAACATACATACCATCATCATCCTAATATATATAATCATCATCATATAAGTCCCAATGGACTTTAAACTAATTGACTGACGTGTATAAAAATATTAAAGGCGTACTGAAAAATAATTAAATTCGGCTGATAAAATTCTGAGATATAAGCGTTTAAGGTTTCTGGTGGGTATTGAAAGGGTTATGCCCTACTTTTTTCTCGCATAGCGAATATTAATATATAATTTAAACAGTGCCAGCAAAGCTTGACGTCATATCTTGTTAAAGTACTCTCTCCGTCTAGTATGAAATTAAAATACTTATGATTTCCTTATTTTTGACTAGATTTATATTTTACTTAGATTAATTGAATTCTTTAACGGTTAGTTTTTGTATGCAGCAATAGAAAATAATTTTTCAATTTACGAGTACAGCCAAATCAGCTCGGAGAGGTTTTTGTGTGTACGGCCAACGGATAAATAAATAAATACTTTGTATATCTTTTTTATTTTTATAGGTAGGTACTTAATATTCTACATATTAAACGTAATTTAATATGTATAATTAACTTCTAACGCTACTTATAAGCGACTGATGCGAGAGTGTGCGACACGTAGTATATAACGCAAACTGGTTTATTCCAGTTTAGTCACTTTGTAGTAATATTTGTAACGTTATTACAAACGCAAAAATGTCTCCAAACTGATTTATTTTTGATATGTGCATCGGTTATCAAACTATTTTACTGCAGACTACGATTAAATAAAAGATCATTTCTAAATTAATTAACGCTTACATATTAACTGCATAAATGTTAAAAAATAAATTATTAGATTAACAATGATATATTACTATCATATATATCAAATATGTCCACTGTTGGACATAGAGTAATAATCATCACACAAAGCGGCTGTAAGCTACCTGCATCCATCATCACCATACCCGCATCCACAGCCTTAATTTGATCGTCGATCCACCTAATTAGGGACCTCAGAAAGCGTAAAGCGAATTGAATTCCACGCATTTGGTACTTTAGCTCTCAATTGTCCATCGGTTCTGCGAGCTGTGTGCATCATATAGATGCCACTTCAGATTCGGAACCCCTTACCGAACTCTATCTATCAGTGAATCTTTAATCACAGGTCTTTGTAATAATATTTAATGTAAAACCTATATATTAGCAAATAAAGCATTCATTCATTTTGTCGGCGCACCAACGGCCACGGAGTGGGGCGTAAGCGGGGAGGCTCGCCGGCAGCGCGGGCGCAGCGCGG
>WUAW01010586.1:24842-35437 GCA_017165845.1 Thaumetopoea pityocampa
ATTATGCGTTATATGTCCTCCTAAGAGTAAAAGGAAGCGAAGGGAGAGCTATTGTCGTTTCACGGGAGTTGGGAAAACGATTGCAAATGTTATGGTACCTCTGTATAAATCAGTTTAATTCGATAACAGTCTGACATATACCGCACGTCTGTTTCAACTTATCGATGTGACATTATATCAATTATTAACGGTTAAAATCGATACCGTGGTGGATCGATATTTGGCGCAATGAGTACCGAACCGGTGCATTACTAACCGATGACTATGTGAGCGATTAATAGATTTACGTTCCAGTTTAGATACTTAAATTCTTTGCGCGATAGAAACCGAAATGAGGGTTTTCGTATGCATACCATGTAGAATTAAATTAAAGTAACATTAGCAGTCTAAACAGCCTGTTAGTCGATAGAAAAGAAGGATTCTAGAATAGACCGGAAAAGGCAGCATAGGTCGGCTTGCCACTCATTCCTAACCGATGAACCGATGATCTAGAGGAGGTCACAGGAGAACGTTGGATATAAAAGGATGAAAATCAATCTTTGAACGAGGGCTGCGCCCAGCTGTGGATGTCTTCAGGTTGGGGGTGATAACAGTCACGGTAGTTTGAAGAATCGCTACCTTATTCAAATGTGTTCCCGTTATTTTTGAAAATTAGACAGTTTAGATTTAGTTGTGATTATTTTTGTGAATTTCCGCGGCTCTTAGAAAAACCTGATGATGTTTCAAAGCTATTTCTAAAATCTAACGGATTTTGTTGTTAAAGTTGGCTACACTGCTTCTATTTATATTATATAAATACATTCTTGTTTACAGACTTGTTCTATCTTATTTGTGCATTCAGTAAACGACGATTTGAGCCACGCAACTCGTTGCATACACTGCTGNATCAGGGTAGTTTGAAGAATCGCTACCTTATTCAAATGTCTTCCCGTTATTTTTGAAAATTAGACAGTTTAGATTTAGTTGTGATTATTTTTGTGAATTTCCGCGGCTCTTAGAAAAACCTGATGATGTTTCAAAGCTATTTCTAAAATCTAACGGATTTTGTTGTTAAAGTTGGCTACACTGCTTCTATTTATATTATATAAATACATTCTTGTTTACACACTTGTTCTATCTTATTTGTGCATTCAGTAAACGACGATTTGAGCCACGCAACTCGTTGCATACACTGCTGTACACGATGATAAAAGATTTTCAATAGTCCCAACACGAGAAATATCGGATCAGGTAAAAATAAAACTGCGATGCGATACAGCAACCGTGAACAATATTTTTGCTTTCGCGCAATCTCTGCCTGTCATCATCATATGTCATCTATCGCAGCGAGCTATGGAGAGGGCTATGCTGGGAATTTCTCTACGAGATCGAGTCAAAAATGAGATCCGTAGAAGAACCAAAGTCGCTGACATAGCCCGTAGGATAAGCAAGCTGAAGTGACAATGGGCAGGCCACATAGCGCGAAGATCGGATGGCCGAAGGGGCAAAAAGGTCCTTGAATGGAGACCACGTGCTAGCAAGCGCAGTGTGGGATGGCCACCTACGAGATGGACCGACGACCTGGTGATGATCGCTGGGTCTCGCTGGATGCAGGTGGCTATGGACCGGTCGCACTGGAATTCGATTGGAGAGGCCTATGTTCAGCAGTGGAGAGCTATGGGCTGAAATGATGATGAATCTCCGCCTGCAGTGAATCTTTCACAACTCACAACTATTGTAGTTAGTCCTCAACAACTTATTAATATTACAGCACAAGATATATTCTCTTGTTTAACTTTTACGTAGAGGATATTGTTTAGTTTTGAAATATATTCGTTTTATGTCATCATTATATCAGCCCACAGACATCCACTGCTGGACATAGGTCTCCTCCAATGACCGCCAGACCGAGTCGCTACGAGCCGCCTGCATCCACCGATTGCCCGCGACCTTCACCTGGTCATCGGTCCACCTATTCGGAGGTTGACAAGCAGTACCTTTTTCAGTTCGTTTCATAAAATTCAGTTAAACTTTTAAATTACATATTCATTGCTGGATTATTTAGGTTATATAACAAACGCATTACGTGCAAACATTACAGACAATTTTAAAAGATATTTTGTAGTACTAATAATAACACTTGCATAAAAAAAAGAAAATCTATCATATCTAGTTTTTTTTTCAGACATTGATAACACTATCAGACATGCTCATCTAATATATGTTATTGAATTTCGCTACTCTTCGAAACCCTATTCAGTATAAGGTCCGTAGTTAAAACTCGGCATTCATGTCAAGAACATTCACGCGTAACTCCGCTCCTGCAAACAACGGGGCACCTGGTAACGTTCCAAAAAGGCTATTAAGGCTACAAGCCGACGGCGGGCCGGTGCGCGATATGATAAATGTCAAAAAACAAGCCGCATTGCAGGGTTAAAAGCTACAATTTGCCAACGGAACTACGTCACACAATATTAACGACGCCGCCAATTACATTAATAAGTAACTTTAATGCTATATACTCGTATATATTTTACTGGCTGCGCGAGCATTTTGTTCAGGAGGATTCTTACGTGTTCAGAAGTGTAGAGAAATGGAAAATGTTTGCTTAGTATTATTTGGATGTCCGGCCACAGATTACGCTGTATAATATTTATTTATTATCTACATATTATTTTAATAGACAAAACAGACAATATGTGTGTCCTTATGTGTGTCCTACCGCTTGTACAATGGGTTGTGTTCCGAGTTGTTTGACATGATACCCACAGCCACTTTCTATACATAATATCTTATATTATATATTCCCGTCTGGCAGTATTCATAATAAAACGGTCTTGTCTCTCTGTAGTTATCCGATATCTAGCAGGATGCCAGCCGTGTTCCCAGTGAGCCGATAACGTTGCCACAATCTTCTGATAACAGACTGGTTGAGCTGGACGACAACTGCAACTTCACGTTGTGTACGACCGGCTTCAAGCGTGCCTACAGCACGTAACATTACATCTTAGGGTTAAATGCGTGGCATAATGCATAACAAACCAATATATAACTTTAATTAAAAAAAATAAAAAAGACAAAAAAATAAAAAATAAGAAAGACCAATCATGTTAAAATCTATTCAGTAATGATTAAACTTTAAACAAAAATAACCTTTTTTAAATTTTAAAGTTAGAACAATATTTTATCGTGCTTTTATTTTGTTTTTAAATTTTTAGTGGCCGGTTCTTTTTTTAAAGGGATTATACGAAAAAGTTTGTCACAGTTTCTAAGGCTTAGATGTTGTTGATTAGTGTATATTTCACACTCGCCACTAAAATAAATTGCAAGCGGTACCTGTTACCTATTATTATTATCGTCGATCCACTACCGGACATGGCCTCCGCTAGTTCGCGCCGTCACCGCCATGTTTTGTTCCCTGAATTCTTCAACGAGCGACATTCACACATGTAAATGTAAACACAACAAATACTTCGCAAATTATTTCTCATTAACAAATATTCTCAGAAATGCTGTGGGTAGTTTAGCCACGCCTATTACGCATACCTCCCTTCGTCTGGCCAGATACACCTGGTGTACCTGCGCTCACTCCATAAAGACGTAGACGAACTTTGTTTTTTAATTACAACTAATCCTTCACCAGGTTTAATAATGTGGTGAAGATGATTCATAGTTAAATTCAAATCTACCCAATCTGCCAAAATATCAAACCACTAGCTGTTCCCTGCGGCTTTGCTTGCGTGCTTAGTTTTTTCAATCTTTATGTATCTCTTTGTAAACGAAACGTTTGTGATGTTCCATTATGGGGCTAAAATTATTAAGCTAATTTACCCTGTTACGGGGGAAATTTTGAAAAACGACGATATGCGTGTACATTTATTTCTAACCAGACGCAGGTATGTTAAATTTCGTTCTTATTACTTCGAAAATAATAATTTTCCACACAACGATTTATCCCTTATTTTACCCCCTTAGAGATGAAATTTCCAAAAATCCTTTCTTACAACATAAAAGATATCGACTGTTAAAATTTCAAATTTGTAGCCCCGGCGGTTTAGGCTCTGCGTTGATGAATCAGCCAGTCAGTCAGGACAAGTAATTATATATGTACAGATTAATTCAGCAGTTATAATATATAGACTTAATGAAATAGTCGAATGCACTTGCCTATTTATTTTATTAGTAGGGAATAGGGATATCTATCTATCTATCTATACTATTATAAAATTGTTAAATGTCAAATTTTCTAAAATCAAAGATATTAAAAACAAACTACTCAGATCTACTAATTCAGGGCTTCTGAAACCGAATCCGTCGATGTTTGTTTGTTTGTCTGTTTGTTTATTTGTTTGTTTGTTTGTTCGGGCTTCACTCAAAAACTAGCTGGTAGATTTTGATTGAACAATTACAGCCTTAAACGTACTATTCCGTCTTAAATAATAGAGCATGGTTCATCAAAATCGGTCCAGCAGAATTGAAGATACTCTTTTAAAAGCCGCCGCTAAGGTACGAGAGGTCAAGTAAAAGTGGTTCAAAGACTTTTTATATGAATCTGTGATTATGTCGGGATGTTGATTCACGCGGGCGGAGCCGCGGGCAAAAGCTACTAAAAGAATATATTCATTAACAAAATGACGCACACCATTGAATAACATCATGCGGGCAAACACTTCGAGCGTAGAGGTGACATGACTAAAACTAATAAGAGTGTCACCTTCAGGGGACTTTCAATCGACACAACAACCGTTAATTAGTTAAAATTAAAACCGACGCATTTGAAAATTGGCGATTTTAAACTACAGCATGGAGCAACTACATAATGGGAACTACAGCGAAATTACCCTTTTGTATATGAAAAGTCCTTTGAAAAGGCTCTTTTTTATGTGGAACGAAACACAACGGCCGCCATTGCGTTCAGAGAGTATTGAGAAAAACAGTGTCTTTGTTACCCGCATACATTATTAAAACTTGATTGCACTTTGAAAGGATAAGAAAACTATCTCACAACAAATATCGTACAATATTTATGAAGCCGTAAAGAGAACAGCAGAGTAGAATAGTCCCCTAATCCTTTTCTACTAAAGTTACCCACAACTCTTTGTCTGCGGTCACAGAAACAAAGGCATGTGCAGCACAGTACACGGTAATTGTAATTCTGAGCATAATATTCGTATACAAATGTCATACACAACATTTTGATGAAATCTATAGATACTATTATAAAATTGTCAAATGTCAAATTTTCTAAATCAAAGATATTTAAAAACAAACTACTCAGATCGACTAATTAGGGTCTTCTGAAATCAAATCCGTCGATGTTTGTTTGTTTGTTTGTATGTTTGTTCGAGCTTCACGCAAAACTAGCAAGTAGTATTTGGTCAAACTGTTAGTCTCAAAGGTACTACTCCGACTTAAATACTGCGGCATGTTTCATCAAAATCGGTCCAGTATAATTGAAGATAAAGCTTGATCCCTGTTTTAATAGCCTCCGTTAAGGTACGAGAGCTAAAAAAAAGTGTGTGAGAAGTAAAAGTGATCCTTTAGCTTTTTATATAAATATGTGATTGTTTCGGGATTTCCCATGTAGCGGAAACCCAATATTCACGCGGGCGGAGCCGCCGGCAAAAGCTAATTATACATATAATGCTGTAG
Source organism: Thaumetopoea pityocampa (assembly GCA_017165845.1). Lineage (NCBI taxonomy): Eukaryota > Metazoa > Arthropoda > Insecta > Lepidoptera > Notodontidae > Thaumetopoea > Thaumetopoea pityocampa. Next base: position 30,474 of record WUAW01010586.1, read on the forward strand.
TGTGACGTCGTCTTAATAACGGTCACTCACTCTATCTCTTCCCGTAGGTACTGTGAGAACCAGCTGAGGAATGTTCTATAATAAGGACCACCAGCGTCATCCTGTTATTCATCATAATCTACTGCAATCCCCAAGACAACTGTCAAGCGTGGAGATTATAGCAAATCCCACCTTTTTAAAGAGGAGGCACATATCCAGCAGTGGACTTCCAAAGTCTGATGATGACGATATGTACATCTATAATAGGCGGCACCTTCAACAGCGCAAAATGTAATTTTTTCAATATATGTACTATGGCAAAATCATCTTTATATGTTGCCATCGCAGACACGCATACCCAGCACGAATATGCATGAAATCTTTATGAAATCCAAGAGTTATCGTCCAGAAGTAGCTGATCGTTAGCATCGGGTGATTGAAAGTGATGAAAGATTATTATTTTCCCGAGCAATTAAATATTATTATCTATATAAAAATTACTGGAATTTATTGAAAAATAATAATTTCCAGTATTAATGTTACAGATACTTTAGCGTCAGTTACATTTCGTATATTTCGCACGTGCAGCTTAAATATTGGATGCTTGTATATCCGATATAGGTCAGGGGATGCTGTTTTTATGCGAGACGCGACTTTGTATTTAACTTGGTAATTTACCACGTCTCGCAATAGAAAGTATGAAAAGCGCTGCGCTGCGCTGATGGCCAAATCACCCTCAACTAACTCTGAATCACCGCAATGGAAATGTACCCGTAATGAATGACATTTTACCCAAAGAAACATACATTGCCACAAAATACTATTAAAAACTAACACCATAATTCCAACTACGGAGATTTTATTGTTCCGATGTTTGCGTCTTTGTTATTCTATAGTCCTAAATGGTTAAATCGATTTTAAAACACAGTGCGTAATTAGAACACGGTTCGGAAGGAAACCTTTAGTTGTAAAAGCAAATCTGTGAGTGACATCTAATAAATATCATCTTTTGCAAGGTCTGGTACAGAAAACTCCCCTCTTCTTCCGATTACAAAACAATAAAAGTTTCTCAATATATAACACGATGTAGTTCAAAGGATTGCAAAGCTGAAGTGGCAGTGGGCGGGGCGCATAGTTCACATAACCGATGGACGGTGGAGTCCTAAAGTGCTGGACCAGAAAGCGTAGTGCGGATCGAACCCACTTTTTTTGCGTGTGGTAAAAGCTTGAACGCATACCGCTGTACTAAGGATATGTCAGCGGTTATGTGGGGGCTTGCTCCCACTAAAAACTACACGTTCCTCTCTGGCCCTTGTGCCCGGCTGCAGGGGTTACGCGAGCATACGTCTACAGTGAGTGCGGGTCGAACCCTGACTAGGTGGACCGATGACTTGGTGAAGATCGCGGGTGGATGAAAAAGCTCGGTGTGGCGATCATTAAAGGATGCTTATTTCCAGCAGTGGACGTTTGTGGGCTAACATCATGATAATGATATATGACAGAAGTCTGAAACCTTTCAAAAGCTTTTAGTTTATTATTTATACGAGTATAATGGATCTATTGAATATATTCAATGAATCTGTTGAACCACTGTGATCGTAATTAGCTAAGAATATACCTTTTAATGTACATTTTTCTAGTGTATATTGGTGGTGTGTGGTTATAGACACGACTCGCGATCCAAAAGTCGCGGGTTCAATACCCGATCTCGTACGACTGAGTTATTTCTAATTCATGTATGGTCTACATTGTAGACACCAGTGTACTTAAGGGAGAAGAAAAACTTCGTGAGGAAACCTGCATGTATGTGTGTGGGTTGTGTGAAGTCTACCAACCCGCACTAAGCCAGCACGGTAGACTACGGCCTGATCCCCCTCCTAACTAAGGAGGCCTGTACCCCTGTAGTGAGGATGAATATGGACTGGGGATGGTTACCTTTTAAAGTATCATCAGCATCAGACTCTAAAATTCTTCGTCAAAAAAAACACGAAATGAAACAAAAGAGAACTCTTGCAAACGTGACTCTAAACTAGAATGTCTATACACAGTGCGCTAAGACGTCGAAAATTTTTGGAGCATTACATTTTATTGGCCCGCAGTGTACGGCGTGGAAGCACCTGACGCTTCAAGTATTCATAAAGCTGAGGACGTTGAGAACTAGACTAGACTCTGCGACTTAGTGATGTGACCATTACAGAAAAATTATACAGTTAAACCAGTTTTTATCAACACACAAATATCCGTTAGATCCATTATTTGGACAATTATTATAACTGTACGACTATTATAGCCATTTAAATGTTACCTTCTACTCATAATGGAAGTACTTATAAGACTGTAATTATAATTTTCGTCATGCTTCAAATAGAAAAATAGAATTTATATAAAATATTTAAATAATAATAAAGTAATTGTGTCAGCTGTGTCTCTGTAATGGTATAGAAAATCCTTTGCAACAAAATCAAAGCCAAATTCGACGACGTACTTCGAAATAACCTATCTCAGTATAACTTTTCTCCCGAGATAGCATCATCCCCATTTCTGCCTCAGGATCTGCTATTCTTTGAAGGAAATGCGGCTTCAAATTGAGTTAATATGACTGATTGTCATATGACGTCATTCCCATAACCTCCCACATCATCATCATCATCATATCAGTCCACAGACGTCCACTACCGGACATAGGCCTTCTCTGTATGATTCTATGAGCCGCCTGCGTCCACCGATTGCCCGCGACTTTCATCAGATCATCGGTCCACCTAGTTGGGGGTCGACCGGCATTACGCTTCCCGATTCGGGTCGCCACTCCAGCACCGTAGGATCCCAGGATCCAGCACGTCCATTGGTTCTGCGAGCTGTGTGCTAACCTCCCGCAGTTGCTGCTAATAATCAGTGCTGATAAGATATTAACCAAAACGCACTTTTTAACGTGCCTTCCGAATAACGGAGAAGCCGCGGTAATATTAACGTGGCAGCCGGGGTTTGAACTCGGGACCTTTCGATTCTTTGATTTGGGACGAGGCCTTGTCCATCACGTTATCATCTTATCTTTGTTTAAATCACCTATGTCAGTTCAACCTGTATTTATTAAAATAATTCTTCCAGTGCCGCGTTTTTCTGGATAAATAAGTTCAGCAAACTCGATATTTTATTATTTATTCGGTGTTTTCTATTCGCATCTACGTTATCCTTTGGATAAATAAATTATAAACTACTAGCTTTTATACTATATTCTCGTTCTTAGTAGTTGTTAATACAAATTAATAACAACTCATCATCAGGTAGATGATGTGCATAACAGTTTAAAACAAATCCAAGCGTATTAATTATTATTATATCGATTAAGCGTTAAAAAGTAATCGTTATTGTTACAATGTCGCACGCTCATCCCTATAACAGTGACAGTGTTTCGGCTCGTCACTAGAGGTCGGCGGGTCAGCTGGCACTCGGCGGTGGTGTGGGGACGGGTGGGGGTTGCCATAGCGACCGCGCCCCACAACACGCCGCGGCGGCGCCGAACGACACACAAACGTACCGTGTTATGTATGTTTTATGCGTTTGTTGGTTGTAACGTGGATCGCAACAGCACACGTAGGCACACACACGGGGGCGTAGTGCGAACGAACGCGCGCGGGAAACAGAACGCGTTCTTACCCGACCACGGCGAAGAGAAAAGAAAGGTTATGATTTTGATCGATATGTATGTATGAATGTATATTCATCTGTTCCCTCATAACTTCTAAACTACTTATAGCGGGATGATCATGATCCATGATGACGTTGATGATTACGTCATCAGCTGTAGGGTCGAAATGTGTCAGGAATGGCAGTATCGGAAAAGGGAAGATCTTCCGGCCAGACGGGTGTTATGTCTGGCGGGGCCTGCCACCGCCCCGACGGTTGATGCCGTGACGTTGTATATACAAAGTCGCTATTAAACTTCATGCGCGTGATTCAGACTTCATTTAATGTCGTTACTTCAATCCTGCGCCATCTGTTGAGGATGTGTGGTACTATGTAGTGAAGTAGAGCCCCACATATTAATAAATCAGGTATCGTTGGAAGCGTCATGACTATTTGCTAGTTATACGCTGTATGACGTCACTACAAATTAAATATAGCGCCCTCTAGAGGACATAATAATATTTAAAGAATGAAAACACAGCGACAGCGGCGTACTGGCCGGCCATTAAATAAATTGCGGAATTACGTTGCGAACATTATCGTCAGCTGATACAAAGTGCCTAAGAGTGTCTTTAGAAAAGTTGCAGCCAGCACGCGACGAAGCTTGCTGCAGTTGTATGACAAATTAAGAACTGCGAGCGTACAGATGCTTAATTACAGGCTCGCTTGTGTCAGAAAAAAGTGACTCTAGGCATTCACATCCAGTCCAGGACAGGTACAGGGGCACGGACCACTCCTGATCAGGAGGGGGATTGAACCGTAATCTACTACACTAGTCTAGTGCGGGTTTGTAGACTTCACACACCCATATAGGCATGCAGGTTTCCTTGATCCCTGTTTTATTAGCCGCCGTTAAAGTACGAGAGCTTAAGTAAAAGTGGTAAGAAGGCTTTTTATATAAATCTATGATGGTTTCGGAATTTCCCATGCAGCGGAAAACCGAAATTCACGCGGACGGAGCCGCGGGCAAAAGCTAGTAAACTATAAAGACTGTCACACACACCTAAACTACGTAATTCGGCTGTTACTCCTGTATCCATTCGCAGGAGTCTTCTATCTTTCACTTACTCTCAAATAAAGCTTACTCGTTCCTTTTACATAAAACATCTTCTCAGTTCAATAAACAAAGTATAAAGGTATTCTAAATCAACATAAAAAAAACTACGTAATCCTGTGTTTCAGGTATCAGAATCGTAATTTGGATATTCAATTTTTAATATATTCTACCGAACATAAATAAATAAATAAATATTCATGGACATTTCACACAACGTCCTCTGGCCCCAAGCTAAGCTTAAAGC
>WUAW01010592.1:526-11214 GCA_017165845.1 Thaumetopoea pityocampa
GAATCTCTCTGTAGACGCTTATAGATGGCAGTGGCCAATTACCATCAGATATTACGCATGCTAGATTAGTACATCCATGATATAGAAAAAAAGATTAAATGAGCAGATCCATATTTGCAAATAAAACTATGGTCGGAAATTGAAACCTTCACAACCATCATATACTCAGTGAACATCAATCAGTGAATATCAGTAACTCCGAATAGTGTAAGCATGTACAAACCATCAAACAAATGCCTACAGAAAGCATTGCTAAAAACTATGAGATGGAAAGAAAATCTAACTACTGAGTAAGCTATGACCTCCTCATATCTATAGGTTAATTAGTCTTCACAACTTTTATATTATATAATTATATAATGTTAATTTGATGTCTGTTTTGTTGGATATATAATAATAACCTATTGTGGATACTTATCACACGCATTTATCGAGCCTCAAACTAGGATTACCTGTATCTTGAATACTAGAGAATGATATACATACTCATATACATAAATACTAATACGCATATAGATAAACAAGTAATTATATAAGTATAGATACATCCATGACTCCGATACAAACATTTATGCTCACCACATAAAATTTGCCCCTAGCAGGGTTTGAACCTGGATCTCAATGGCACAGAAAACAAGGTCTCTACCAATATGCCAATCAGTTGTCAAATTATATAGCTATCGCTACCTTCAAGTATATAAAATGCAAATAAAATAAATATACACATACATACATATCTCTGACACGAGACATGTCCAATTTACTTTGACTGGTCAAAACACTCGAGGTGAGTGTTCCCTTAAAATAAATGAATTAATAACCCATCACCAAAATTAATAAATAATTTACCTAAAGCACAACTAAGATCAGATTTCTAAGTCCTGTTATAACTCCACATTTCTGAAAGAAATCGTTCAAATAAGTAAAGATTTTAAAAATAATTCATTAGAATACTTAAAATTAAACATTAATTTTTTTTTTCAATCTTTGTCTAAGTTAAAACATACGCTGCCTCATTACAAAATTGGTATAATTATAATATTATAATAGATTTGAATATCTTTAAATGACAGATTAAATATTTACAATACAGTTTTTTATATATCAAACAAGGCATGAAAATCAATAGGTTAAAGCCTGTTTGTAATATCTGACCATATTGTGTAACAAGGGGCCATGTTGTTGATAAATGATTGGAAAGTGATATAACATAATTAGAAAATTATTTGAAACAAAAAATAAAATAGTAACAAAACATATGACAACAAGCTATTAAAATGTACATTCAGGGTAAAAATGCTTTTAAAATAAACAAAACAATGAGGAAATTAGGTGAGCTATTTATGTACTTATTAGAGGTGACCTTATAATATATATCATATTATGGATATGCCCTATATATATTAGGGGTAAAATGAACCTTATTTGTAATAACAGTCAGACTACTGAGAAAGCCCTTGGTTCCTACAGACTAGACTCCAGATTTACCTTGGAGTACACAATACTCTCACACTCCAAAAGATTTACAGACAAATGTAGTATAAGAGATAGTAAAAAAACAACTTGTGATTGATAAGCAACAATTGCACAGCCTTATAGGAACCTCACAGGCCATTATAGTGTTAACAAATGCCTATATACAATTAATCTGCCCAACACTGTGGCCTAATGATACTGTGACACAGAAGCGGAAATTATAGAGCACTTACTGTGCTATTGAGTCTGAACAGGAAGGTTTCTCTTCCTGTTTAATCTACTTTGTTCAATTGACATAAGCCATTATTAATAGAAAATTCATGTTCATATCAGCATTCATATTCATTGACCTATAATAGCTCACTTAATTTCGATTGTTAATTAATACTCACATTATTTAAAGATTATTAGAAACGAAAACACTAAATAATATCAAATTACCTAGTTGTAGTCAATTTATCTGAGGGATCCTCTTCATCCCCTCCAGCTACACAAAATTCCCCTTTCTTTAAGTAATTTTTAGCACATTTCTTACACATATCGTGACCTTCTCCATAGCAACCTATACATGCCTTGTTGCAAGCCATACAGCTGTAAGACCCAAGAGAATTCAAACAAAATTCGTTATCTTTACATTTTTTTATATCATCACATTCATTAATGTCTAGACAACCTTCATCGGAATCAAATGTAAATCCTGGTTTGCAAGCAACACAATCTTTCTGTGACCCATATCGACAACCACCCATACAAGACTGATGGCATGGAGAACAGAGCATCTTATTGTCATCTTCATAAGCTAGGTAGTACCCAGGCATACAAGCGTCACAATTTACACCAGTATACCCTGGATCACAAAGGCATGTTCCATTTCCTTTTCTTGTACCATCCCCTCTACATTTTCCATTTCCACTGCAAAGCTTTTCATGATTACCTGGGCATGGTGTACAGTCTTTACCAAAGTGATACTTAGGGCAGCAAACTTGCATTTTTTCTATGCAAACATATGTAAATAAATCAGCAGACTCATCTGGGTTTTGAGCCCACCACATCTCAATGAATTCTTCTGCTTTCTCAGCCATATGGTGACATTGGACTGAATATTTGGTCACTTCCTTGCATATACTATCTTGAATGTCAATTAAACGCATCTCACTTCGTTTGTACGACTTCTTAAGTTTCTCCTCTTCCCAGGCGGCATCTCCACCCTCATATTTACCTCTAGCAGTCCTTTCTAAGCCCTTTATAAACGATTCCACAAATAGTTTGCATGCCTGACAATCTCCGAGAGTTATGGATTGTGTCAAAACATTGGGATTCAATGCCGATGGCCGTACATTACTGAATGCAGTGTCTAAAATCCCTAATAAAAAGAAGCTTAAAAGTCCGTAATATTTTCTCATTTCCATAACCAACGGTCGCTAAAAGTAAGGATTTTATTTAATTTATGATAGCTATAAAAAATACAAAAAGGTGGTTTGTTGTAGTAGTGTCAATTACCTTGTATCGATTTTGAAAGTTTCTCGACAAGAAGGGCACAATACTGTATTACTAAGTAATAATTTAGACTTAAATACAAAACGAATACAAATTACAGTTGAGAACACATTTATCTGAAATATTAATGTGACTTCACTGACGTGTTATATTCGGACTCGCTGATTAATACTTCCTCATAACATTTTTAAAACTCCAGCTGCTACTTAACTAGGTACTCAGCTGTTCACTTCGATTGACAGATGTTTGACAGTCACAGCGTGCGCCATTTTGAAACGTTTCGTTCAGTTTAGAGGTGTTACTTTTTTAAAGTATTTTATATTACCTAATAAGAAATGAGATTATTTTCAAATACATCTGATTTCACGTTCACAAATTGATACGAAAATTTAAAATTCTTTATGAATATCACCTACACAAACACCTACACTTTGTTGCGTTTGGTAAGCGGCCGTGTCGTGGGAGGAAATTGAAATCCGTTGACCTTATAATGAATATTTCGCAAAACTTGTTTATTTAATTATCATAACGCTATACTATACGAGTATTTTGGCAACGCAAATAATATTTGTATTTTTACGTAATATTCTGAACAATGGAGAGAGTTTCTCTACGAGATAAAATCCGCAATGAATACTCGTAGATCCATAAAAAGACCCGAGAACCGTGATAGCTCTAAGGTGAAATGGCGGGGGAGAGGATACAGGTGTAGCTCGCAGACTTGATGGACTTTTGAGCCATAAGGTGCTGGAATGGCGACTCTAAACCAAAAACGTACTAAGGGTCATCCTCCGACTAGATGGACTGATGACATAATTAATGACCAATGTCCAACAGTATACCTATCTCGGTTAATACGATGATATCATATCATATTTGAAAACATATTATATTAATGAACACCTAAGATTTTTTACATTATTAAATAATTTAACGAGACAGCAATATTTGTTTATTTATTGGAGATTCAATAGTTTTAATTTACATTTTAGACTTGTAATAATAATAAAACAGGCAGCTATATACAGATTTTCACGGATAACAACATAATATAACATATGAGCGCAAAATAATAACTTTTAAAGCCATGAACAAATAATATTAATTAAGTAATCGTGTAAGGCAACAATTCTAACATCCCCTAGTCGAAGAAATCCCTGCTCAACAGCCGCCTAGCCAAGCTCATACTTGTATTGAATAAGTCAATGTTCACACGTTCTATATATTTCAACTACTACAAATAATTCTCTCAGCAAAGCCGTTTAAATCATAATTTTTTTTTCTTTGCTCATATCAATGGCAAAGGAAGTTCTTACAACTCAATCTTTACACATCTTGACCACAACCTTTAAAAAACGTTTCAAGCTCATAATAAAAAGAAATATGATAAAACATGCATGGAGGCGCGATCAAGATGTAAAATGATCGATAGTGGTCGAGAAACGAAAGGTATCTTTAAGATCTCGATACTGTGCAAATATATTATGATAAAATATTTCTTAAAAGATGTATCGTTTATTAAAAAATTAAATTTACAATATTAAAATTTTATTCGTCGATCTCTGCCTCCACTGCTATATATATCTACTATTATAAAATTGTTAAATATCAAATTTTCAAAAACATTTAAAAACAAACTACGCAAATCGACTAATTAAGAACTTCTGAATCCAAATTCGTCGATGTTTGTTTGTTTGTTTATTCAGCTTCAGGCAAAAACCAGCGGCTAGATTTTGATTAAACTGTTACAGTTTTAAAGGTACTATTCCGATTTAAATACTGCGGCATATTTCATCAAAATCGGTCCAGTAGAATATACAATATACAGCTTGATCCCTGTTTTAGTAGCCACCGTTAAGGTACGAGAGGTGAAGTAAAAATGGTTATTATGCTTTTTATATAAATCTATGATTGTGTCGGAATTTCTCATGTAGCGCAAAATCGATATTCACACGGGCGGAGCCGCGAGCAAAAGCTAGTTTTATTTATGTCTATTACGATTAGAACTATGTTTCGTTATTTCACCGTTTTTAACTCGTGCATGGCACAACTATGCTTTCATATCCGTTTATAAATATGATAATAGACATCATTTGCACAGCACTTCGATACTGGCAGCCTAGCAGTTACCACAAGATTACCACAAGAAATTGGTGTTTATTTTTGTTCCCTTTAGTCACGGTATTTTTTTATTAAATTAACTGGTATGAAATATGTAAATTTACTTATTGTTTAAGTGTTTAATGATTAACTTTATTATTACAATTTAACGGCAAACTTCATGGTGTAAATCTTTCTTTGACAAAGTGCGCGCGCAATGTTTTAATTCAATGTCATTTCCTAATCAAAAGAAAAAAAAATAGGAATTGCTTTACACATTTCACTTCATTTGTAACGCAAACATATTGACGTTCTAGGTTAATACGTGCATTGCATTCTGCCAATAGCCAACTATCGACCAAATATCAACAAATGTAAAACATTATTCTGTCTAACAAAACAAGTAATTATACCGGCAATGATGGTTACATAATAACTTCCTACTTTCGCCGCTAACAAAGACTATTTCTCTTGCTGGAGTGTAAATTACAAAGTTGTTTATGCGTGCAGCGAAAAGGCGAAACATTAAAATCCTGAAGCAATGCAATGACCACCAGAGTCAGTGTGACCAAATCATATGTCGACAGAAGAAAATAATGCGTGAACCGTTAAACAATAAGGAAGTATTCGCCGCTTTATTTTGTTGCAAGTAGGTACGTGCGATTTGGAAGCTTATATGAAAAATCATAATTTTCAATATTGTATGAAAAGTATTTTAAAATACTAGCTTTTTCCCGTGGCTCGGCCCGCGTGTATGCCGAATTTTGGGTACATGGGAAATCTCAAAACAATCATAGATTTATATGAAAAAGCTTTAAACCATTTTTACTTAAGCTCTCGTACCTTAACGGCGGTTACTAAAACAGGGATCAAGCTGGACCGATTTTGATGAAACATGCCACAGTATTTAAGTTGGAATAGTACAAGACTGTAATAGTTAAATCAAAATTTACCCGTTAGTTTTTGCGTGAAGCTCGAACAAACAAACAAACATCGACGGATTTGGTTTCAGAAGCCCTTAATTAATGATCTGAGTACTTTGTTTTTAAATATCTTTGATTTTTGAAAATTTGACATTTAAAAATTGCATAATAGTATAGATAGATACTATTTCTTTGAAAAATACGATCATTTTGCTATGTTAGTCACAGTTTTATTCCAATGTTTCAATATTTTTCACGATTATTGACGATTAATACATAGAACAACAGCAAAATTGTATATTAAACATTAAACATCACAATAAACTAATATAAAACGTTAAAACTTCAAATGATGCTTCACTCACGATTTGTCGCCAAAACTCTACACAAGTTATGTTAGTGCACCACCACACCAAGACAATCAAGGAACCGGAAGTCCCATCATAAATCGCGATATTCAATTACAATCTCGGTGAACGCTTAACCACAGGGCATTCGTTTAATTCTACCTCTAGTTCTAATTTATTTAACTACGCCCATTTCTAAACAACATGCAGTATACTAGATGTAGCCCGCGGTTTGCAATAAAAATTATATATCCTACTGAGTTGAGATCTGCAACTTCTCCGTAATCAACAATCTGATTGTGAATAATTATATCTGTCCTATGCCTTCTTTTTTAATTTTTCATAATGGCAATCGGCTGCGAATTCTCACCATTTCTGCCAGTGTCGAGTACATTGTATATTTTTGAAATTATATAATATTTTTCAAGTTAACAATAAAATGTGTGTCGTGTCTCATTTTATTGCTTCTTGGGAGTTTTGAAGACAATCCGACGAATACCACTTTGACCAGACAAATCATGCAGGCCTGTTGCCTTGAAAAAACGCGGTCACTTTACATCAATGGTCATATTTTTATTCCAATGTTTATTGTTATTTTCCAGTAACGTGAATTAGCTTAGTAATTTTAGCCACAAAAGAGAAAGCCCCAAAAGGGAACACCACAAACGTCGTTTACTAAGAGGTACTACGGTAATTAAAACTAAATATTAAAAAAGAACTAAACGCGGCTGTGCAACAGCCGCAAGCAACGGCTAGTTTGGTATATAAAAGGGTTATTTTATATACCAGTCGTCAATAATTGTGAATAATAATAAAACATTAAAATAAATAAATATATAATAAACGTTGAAATATTCAAGTTCTTTTTTTAAACGTTATAGATTATTTTTGTAATAGTGACATTGAAAGGAGAGTGACTGCGGGTAATAAAGTGAAATTACTATTCACAATGGTGTGTTGGTACCTATACGTACACTTATGTACGGCAGTGAATCGTATGTGTGGCAAAAGAAGAATGAAAGTCGCGTGAATGCGGTGGAAATACGTTCCCTACGGAGTATTTGTGGAGTCACCCTGAGTGATCGATTAAGAAATAGCATGATAAGGGATCAGTGTAAGTTGAAGTATGATGTGGTGACAAGGATCGAGAAAGGAATGCTCCAATGGTTTGGACATTTAGAAAGAATGAGTGAGATTCGATGGACGAAATGAATATACTGAGTAAAGGGGAGTGGAAGTGTAGGAAGAGGCGCCCAGAAAGAACCGATCTTGATCAAATCAACAACTTGTTTCAAAAAGGTCAAGTTCGTAGCATCCTTATTCGACGAAAGTGTATGATAAGATGCATGGATGTTGATGAGGCGAGAGAGGTGTGTCAGTATCATAGTATGTGGCAAACTTTGATCTCTGCCTACACTTATGAGATACCAGCGTGAGTGTATGTACGTAGTTTATTTGTTTTTTTAATAAAAAGGTTTCATATGCTCCAATGGTTTGGTCATTTAGAAAGAATGAGTGAGATTCGATTGACAAAACGAATATACCGGGCAAATGTGAGTGGAAGTATCGGAAGAGGGCGCCCAGGAAAAACTTATGTTAACCATATCAACAACTTGTTCCAAAAAGGCCAAGTTCGTAGCAACCTTAATCGACGAAAGTGTATGAGAAGATGTATGGATGTGGATGATGCGAGAGAGGTGTGTCAGGATCGTAGCATGTGGCAAACTGTGGTCTCTGCCTACCCTTATGGGATGCCGGCGTGAGTATATGTATGTATGTATGTAAAAAGGTTTCAGATGGCCTTTATAGTATCACCGGACAAAATGTCGAGTGCAGAGTGTACTGCATCCAAGCTTGAGATGATGGTTGGCCTACGGGGATGTTTGCGAAGATTACACGGTGTTCGTTAACATGTTGACATCAAAACTGCTAAAAAGCAATAAATTATGACACACTGTTTTTTTTTTTACTAACTTGTAGAAATATTTTCAAATTCGACAAATTCTTTTACACTCGCAGAAATGGTGTAACTGTACAGCTGATTGATTACCAAAAAAAAAGCTGTGGAAATATCTCTCGTTGTTGTGTATTGCTTTTAGTGTGAGTATTTATATAACCGTTATAGGTAAGGTTATGCCCCTGGACAACGGACATGTCGTGTTTGACTACTTACGTAAGAATACCAAATGTATATTGAATAAATACCTATGTAGATTTGATGTGTTCAATGTCGTCGTCAAATAATACTATGAATTTTAGTTTTAATTTATAGTAGATTTTGTAAAAATATAACATTTGCACTGTCAAAACCTAAATTACTCTAGTATGTAATTTAAATTAGGTATGGATTCTATTTATAGATTATTATATTATCATATACATTGACATAGTACATAGATATTGTTTAATATATTTATACCTCAATCTAATAATGAGTAGTCATCTTGGTCTTGCCACCTATACTATAACTATTGTATTAAAAACATGGGCAAAATTTCGATAAATATTCCAAACATTTTTAAAAGCATCGCCACGAGAACGAGTCTTGTGGCGCGGTCCGATCCACGCATTACTTTTACTTTTTTTACTTTTGTCAATGGTTTATCGTTTTAATACAATAGTACTTGCCCTACGGGCCGATCGGGGCGCTATTTTATTCCTTTTTGCATTGTCACACAGCTGTTTAAAAAAGCGAAAAGTTTATTTTTAAGATGGCTATCTATATAGTTGCTTGAGCGGTACGCACTACGATATTTATCACACGCAATCCACCTTAGCTTACTTCGATAAATTGATCTGAAAACCTGTGTTCCTAAGACAAGGAAATAAAGATAAAAAAAATTTAAAGGTGTTGAATCCTATCCATTCAAAGGTTGTCTGACAGAGATCTGATATTGCGATAAGACCTCCCAATGTACCCTTTCTATTTCTAATTTTTTTATGTTTGTAATTTTTTTATATTAGTGTGCAATAAAGAGTACTATTCTATAATTATTAAAATAATATTTTTTAAACTTTTGCAACATAAACTCATATACCTATATAGATTGCTTCCGGGGATCGCAATAAGTGTCGCAAAATCTACACTATTATAAAATTGTTAAATGTCAAATTTTCAAAAATTAAAGATATTTAATAACCAACTATTTACTGATACCTACCGACTAATTAATGGCTTCTGAAACCGAATTCGTCGATGTTTGTTTATTTATTTGTTCGAACTTCACGCAAAAACCATGAGGTAGATTTTGATCAGTGTTACATTCTTAAAGGTAATAACTATAGCGAATTAAACACTGCGTCATGTTTCATCAAAATCAGTTCAGTAAAATTGAAGATACAGTTGAATCCCTCTTTTGACAGCCGCTGTTAGGGTACGAAAGCACAAATAGCCTTTCTAGGACCTTTTATTTAAATCAATGAATGTTTCGGGATTTCTTATGTAGCGAAAACGGACACTCACGCGGGCGGAGCCGCGGACAAGAGCCGGCAACCTAGTACATTATATAGAGCTATTGCATATAGAGCTGGTAATTTAGTACATGCTCATACTATGAAATCCCCCTCCTGATCAGGGGAGGTCCGTGCCCCCGTAGTGGGGACGATATGGACTGGGGATGATGATGATGATACTATAAAATGACCTATTATGAAATCAACAATTAATTACTCCTAACCGGTGCTGTGCAGCGCCAGCATAATAATAACATCCCTACACATGTTTCAAGCACCCACGAGGAAGAATTCCCGTGGGTGATGAGAGAACCAGCTGAGGGGTGGACCGGGATAATGGGCAGCAGCCTTATCCTCAATCAAACACTACTACAATCAAACACTACTACAATCAAACACTACTACAATCTCCAAGGCGCCTGCCAAGCATGGATATTATGGCAAATCCCTCCCTTTTAAGGAGGAGGCCCTTATCCAGCGGTGGGCTTCCGTGGGCTAATGATGAGGACGACGTTGATGGGCCAACACCTGGCCGCATAAAGTTCAGTTTTGTCTCATAATAATTATTATCAGCGCTTGAAGGTCCACTACTAGATATAGACACTTTTCCTCCTTAAAAAGGGGGGATCTGCCATAATATCGACGCTTGGCACGCGTCTTGTAGATCGCAGTAGATTTTGATTGAATAACAGGATAACCCTGCTGCCCAATATCCTTGGTACATCCCACAGCTGGTTCTTCATGGGAAGAGATGCAGTGACACTATTATTACGCTGGCAACACAGTATTATTTTTTTTATGTTATCATCCCCAGTTCATATTCGTCCCCACTACAGGGGCACGGACCTCCCCTGATCACGAGGGGGATTAGGCCGTAGTCTACCGCGCTGGC
>WUAW01010592.1:19443-40776 GCA_017165845.1 Thaumetopoea pityocampa
TTATAAGCATTCCATTTCACTGTTTTATGATCATTATAAAACAAACAAAATCATAATTCAAATACCTAATTATATACGCCGTTCGTACAGCATAAAATTTCAAAACAAGTCGATTTACTTTTGATGGAAGGATAACTGCACGTGAAAATACAGGATAGCACCATTCTTTTCATCGTAGGAATGAACGAATAGGAAATATGTCCTTCCATACGTACGCAGAGTAGCACATCCACCTGATCGGTACTACTAATAATATCTGCGGTTTGGGGCAATTCTACATCTGAAAAGATTTACATTTTTATATTCAATTTGTCAGTTTGTTGAAACACATGGATGAAAAATATGACTTTAACATACAAACATATTATACATACATACAATCACACATTTTTCCTGGCTGCCCGACGGGGAATTAAACCCCGATCTTCCGCGTAACAGACAGGGATACTGATCACTTATTACCGAAGAATCGGGGTAGGCAGAAACCGCTTCTTTCCACTTGCTACCAGCAAAGTATCCGTAACCCACTTTTCAACCCTGCAGGAAACGATACGAGTCGGGTGGCGTCCCACGTCACCGCCATTTTTACAAGTCCACCCAAACAAACTCGCGCATGCTTGGGTAAGGCTAGCCATCATCTTGGGTCTAGTCATGCAGCCATCGGCGCGGTAGCCACTGGCTTAATGGAGAGGAAAGGTAAGAGAGTGAGATAGGAAAGGTGTATTGAGCAAGGAATATGAGATTTGGGAAAAAGACTATAGGATATGGGATACTACTATCTCTTCCTACTCCTTCTTAGATAGTAGTATCCCATATCCTATAGTCTTTTTCCCAAATCTCATAAATTACGATTAATCCAGTATACATTATATAGTATACATTATATAGTATAGAGTATACATTATATAGTATTAATCCAGTAGACTTAAGTATACGGATAAGTAACCTTATCCGTATACTTAAGTCTATTTGCCGGACAAGCTAAAACACTAAGTACTCCCTGATCTTAACATTAAAGGAAGAAATTTGCTACAATCTCACTTGACAGGCACCTTGGAGATTGTAATGGGTGTACCGTGAATCACAAGATAATACTGAAGTCTACGCTGCACTTTAGCAGGTTACCATAACTCAGCCGGTCTCGTAGTCTATCTATATAGACTATTATAAAATTGTTAAATGTCAAATTTTAAAAATAAAAGATATTTAAAAACAAACTACTCAGATCGACTAATTAAGGACTTCTAAAATCAAATCCGTCGATGTTTATTTGTTTGTTTATTTGTTTGTTCGGACTTCACGCAAAAACTAACGGGTAGATTTTAGTTAAACTATTACAGTCTTAAAGTTGCTATTCCGACTGAAATACTGCGGCATGTTTCATCAAAATCGGTCCAGTAGAATTGAAGATACAGCTTGAACCCTGTTTTAGTAGCCGCCGTTAAGGTACGAGAGGTCCAGTAAAAGTAGTTTTAAGGCTTTTTATATAAATCTATGATTGTATCGGGTTTTCCCATGTAGCGTAAAACCGACATTCACACGGGCGGAGCCGCGGGCAAAAGCTAGTCTAAACTAAAATATAAAAGCACAGTCATTCCGTTATAATGCCAGACTACACAAAAAAACACTAATAGTTGTGATACGAGGAGAGTCCAATAGTGATCGATAAAAAACCCTCACAGAATTATTATTTAAAAGTTGATCCCTCAAAAGTTAAACAAGATTGTTAAAAAAGGGTGTGTTCTCAACCATATCACCGAATTCATAATTCGACGTTTGAAAGGTAATAAGGGCATAAGCGACATTTTGGTCGTAAATGAGAGTTATGTATGCCATCCTACTTAAAATTGTCCGCTTTTTGAAATGTACTTACTCCCATGGCTCTACACTTTTTGTTACTCATGCCCAAGTAAAAAAATCAATAGATTAATCTAATCATAAAACCACATAAAACATTAATTCTTTTATTTTTCTTGATTCTAGAGCTGTTTCCATTTTCACCATATGACATTTTTTTCTGCAGTTTCAAACTTTAAGCTGCTCTCCTGAACAATTTGGTTTTTGTCGCTTATACCCTTATTACCTTTCATCCGTCGATATGGGTAACGTAAGACTGGCCGTTACAACTTCCCGCATTTCGCGTCGACTCAGCTTGTATTATTAAAAAAGTGCTGTCACATAAATGATGGCCATACTACGAAAGGATAAATAAAAAAAAACAACCGTTCAACCTCAGCTGAATCTTGATAAAAAATTTTGGCGACAACCTTTATTTACAAAAATAAAAACAACTTAACAGAAAGGAACCTGGAGTTTTATTTTAGTGTTTTACATTAGTTTATTGTGATGTGTAGATGTAAATTTGGTGCTATTTTGTATATAAGTCGTCTGTAATATTATGAACAATATTTAAACATTAGAATAAAAATATGACTAATATTGCAGTGACTGAATTTTATAAAAGAAATAAGTCTGCAGTAACTTTTATCTAGTCAACATGGTAATTTTCGAATTGACCTCAAAAATCCAAAGAAGCAATAAAAAAACAACATACCAACATTTTATTAGTAAAACGAAAAAAAAATATTATTGACACAAAGACATGTCTGAAAGGATTTATGAAAATTGTGTAACTATGTCAGACATGAATATACAGACAAGGTGCTATGGTCTAAATCTATTGAGAAAAAAATATATGAATAACATTGCAAAGTGACCGTATTATTTCAAGGCAATAAACTTGCGGGAATTTTGTCTAGTCAACGTAATAAACGTCTGATTGACGTTAAAATTCACAAGAAGCAAACTTTGATATATCATAATCAACTATCTATGTCTCTGAGCTACACTTCCGATAATACTTCACAATACTTAAGGCAGCTCATTTCTCTTTGCTCTATTTTATGTATGTAATGTCAATTATGTATTTTGTGTAATCATCATTTAATTACAAACAATCATATAGATGGATTATGTAAATACGTAATCCATTTATGCAATAATTCATATCTATATATGGAATCAAAAAATAAAACTTCCGCTATTTTTGTCAGTTCTATTCAATTCAAGGTTTTGACAAGTATTTAAGTTAATTGGATAACTCTATTTTGATTTGCTGAGATAAAGTTTATTATTTGAATTGTAAATTAAATGAATGCAGCTACTGTAGTTGAAATATGCACTAATTAATATACATTTACTAACGTAAATACAAAATTTGTTTCTTACACATCTTTACAAATAAATAAAATTGAAGTGTCTAACTGTAATTAAAAAAAAAATTCACATAACAAAAAGTTAAAACACTATGTTCTTCTGCGAGTTGATAATTATGATGATGATAAAAGTGTTATTTGATTAGCAATATTGACAATATTTACTGAACGCCATAACCTTATCGCATTTACTCTATACTTTAACAATAAAAACAAGATATTTGACAAATAAATTAATTTTATATTAATTTCTCTAATTGATAATGTATTTGTATGCTAATACTAACTGGCAGAAAGAAAAGCACAGTGTAAATATATTTTCATTATTATACACTTTCATTTGTCAAACAAATTATTTGAATTTGATCATTTATCTTTCTTATCAAAATTCTTTTCCTCTTTAGCCGTGACAGATCACAGGACTCCCACTACAAAAATTGGAGTGATGAACGAGATCCCATCCCATCTACCATAATTTATTCGGTATCTAGTGCCCTAAAGTTTTCCAGTAGAATTTTTAATAAGTAGCATATGTATTTCATTGTTACTAGCGCCATCTACATAGCAATAGTACTACTCAAAACGGGTAATATAAAGCTGTACACACCGATATGATAAGCACCGCAACATAATCAATAAAAAACCTCCAACTACCGCTGTGATTTATTTTTAAAAGTAGAAAGAAAATCTCATCACCATACCGACTTTAACGGCTTACTCTTGGAATTAGTTTCGTTAATAACGACGGAATAGTAAAGGCTTTATGGTTTTAAAATGTAAGGTGCCAAGGTAGTGCTAATAGCGATTAGTAAAAAAAGGGTAGAGATAACAATATTTAGAAATTTAAATTTTTTTTTAATTTAGAAGGGTAGAGATAATTAGGTCAGGGAGTACTTAGTTTTTTAGCCTGTCCGGAAAATAAACTTAAGTATACGGGTAAGCGTCCCCGGCCTCCCGAGCTACTACTGTCTCTTCCTACTCCATCCGAGATAGTAGTATTCTATACCCTATAATCCTATTCCAAAATTCCATATTCCTTGCCCAATACACATTTCCTACCTCATCCTTTTTCCTTTGCTCTCCATTAAGCCGCGGGAACGCAAGGAGGAATTTTAACATTTTTAACCTTATAAAATGGCGGCGTTGTGGTTCGCCACCCGACACGTCTCGTTGCCCGCGGGGGCGAAATGTGGGCTGCAGATAGCCATTCTGCTATATTGAACGATCGTAGCAGGTAGAAAGAAATAGTCTCTGCCTACCCCAATGGGAAAGAGGCGTGACTGTATGTATATAGTATATACTATAGTCTCTGCCTACCCTTATGGGATATTGGCGTGAGTGTATGTATATATAATAATATTTAAATAAATATTATTATATAGCCGCATAAATAATTCAATTAACAACCTGATCTCTATATAGAGAGCATTTCAGAGGAAAACAGATTGTAAAAAAAAAACCTTAATAAAACTAGAACTGTGAGGAGGTTACTGAGGAAGTATATTATTTGGGTTATTTAGGTTCCTATCATGTGCGAAATGAAGATATTGAAAGTGAAAAGTTATATATCTAGAGGCATTAGGAGACATCAAGTGAGATCAAGTGAAGTGAGCGCTGGTAGCCTACGGCGATATCGAATATTTACTCATATCGAATATTTGCTCATATTTACGAACACTGAATATAAATTAAGAAAACAATCGAGCTTATTTAGACTGAAAAAATATACCTAATAATACTTAATACCTAGCGTTGAATACTTAAATAAACATATATCTAGGAATAGTGATAAGTTAATGATAATTCTAAACGCAGTTTATATCACAACTTCATAAAAATACTGCAGTGGTTCTAACACAGTGATAATACATTATAACGACGCCATTTTCTCATAACATGGGCTGTTCGTTAGATTCCCGCGATTCTCGGTCGTCGGCGCGGGCGCATCCGAGAGGCGGAACTCGAGTTATAGGCGCATTCCGCCGCGAGCCTATGAATACCGGCGTACTTACGAGCTCTGAATGGCTTTGGAAACCATTAACGGGTCGGCTGGTCCGTGTTCAATGCTCAAACATAACGCTTTTGTTTTCTTTATTCATTGTTGAGCGCTGATTGGAACTTTTATGCTCAATTGCATTGAAAACTATGACGAAAACTTCTGATAAAAAACCAAGTAGACATTTCCTAAGAGTTTATATAATTTTTTATATTTTTTTTCAAAAAAAATGGGTACTATGGCTGAATTTAAAAACTGTTTATATGGAAATAGAGCCACATAGGCTGTTTCTTTTCCTAGTACAGATTTTTACACGTCTTTAAGTTACTTTCGTAATTGTAATAACCCACTTTTTATTATTTACTTATTTTAATAAAATTACAAATTGTGTTCAAATTGTTTCTATTAGCATAGCTTATAAATTATATTTGTTTTTTAAATGTATAAGGCTGCGATAGTATTCAATCAATTTTTTAATTGTTTATACAAACTTTAAGAGAGCCTCATTGCCATTTAAGTATACATATAGGTCAATAGGGGACCTTGATAAAGTTACTCAATATAAACTAAGATTAAGATTGTGTGATACATTCATTTTGTTTGAAGATACGTCACGTAATTATAAATTTAAAAAACCATTATCATTGAATCTGTAATATGTAAATATTGATAATATCTTTCCTATGTAATCTCTTTTGAATATAGAAAGGGATCAAAATTGTGGAGCCAAATGAAAAAGGAACACTCAACTTTTTTTTGTATATCTCTAGTTCAGAGGTTCTCAGACTTTTTTCTCATAGATCACTTTCAAAATTTAGATGGTTCCGGTGGACCCCCTACAGCTACATTTCTACCATATTTCCAAAATTCGACAAAAAATGTGAAGATTACCCCCGTCGAGTGTCCCCTGGACCCCTGGGGGTCCACCTGGACCACTTTGACAACTAAGGCTCTAGTTCAATGTGTATAGTAGATATTATAAGGTACTCATGTATGTTGGATATACATATGTATATACATCATCCTGGTATGTCCCAAACTGATTCTCCACGGGAAGAGACTGCTTACCCAAAGATTAATAAAATGAAAATTTATTGCTCTATCGGCTTATGTTATCATAAAACTTAACTTTATGGCTCGGTGTCCACAGATTATATTTATAGGTAAAAGATTTATTAGAAAAGGTGAAGGAATCTAATTTCCTATTCCATTAAATCGATTTTCATGATGTTCATCATAATTATGATATGATGTAGTGTTACATAAAAAAAACAACTTGATTTATTGCAAATAATATGACATCAACAATATGGAAACAGGCCATGAATTACATATATATAAAGCAATTAAATACATTGGATTAGATTGATACTTGATTTGAATAGATTCGAGATTTCATGGACTTGCACCTCATTTTCCGATCGAATGGAAAGTCACTGCTTCAAGTCTGGCCAAATACTTTCAGATTTTTTAATCAAAATATATATGTATTTAATATTTTGCACGCCCTCCTACGAGCTTAGAAACCCTAAGCTCCTGCATTAACAGCGAACCTAGACGTAAGTCTATTAAATGCTATTGTGAACATGATATAATTAGATCTTCAGGATCTTCAGAAAAGTTCAGGAACTAGTTGTCGTCTGTGATAGTGTGTGTATATCATGAACATCACTCCATCTGATGTCCTACTGCAAGATACGGCTTTCGTCTCACGCAGGCCTAATGCGGGTGGCAGACTTCACACGCCGCAGAGAAAATCTCTCAGGCATGTAGGTTTCCTCACGATGTTCTCCTTCACAGTTTAAAGCGAATGACAATGAATTATTATGGCGCATCCACAAATTCTGCCGGCATTGCCGCTGGCTTTCAGACCGCCTTGCCGCAGGCTTTGCCGAATGCCACAATAGTTCATTTTCTTGATATGTTTCTATAAATAAAAGTACCGCACTATCGTCCCAATTAAATTCTGTCATTTTGTTAAACTTAAAGTAAATAATACGAAATATTTTCTTCTGACACACACACTACCACTAAACGTCGAAGCCGCAAGCGAACTGCCGCCGGCAGCTAAAAGCCGCGCGTGCCAAGGGTCAGACCGCCGCCGGCTTGTCCGCCGGCAGTGCCGCCGAACAAGTGTGGACGCGCTATTACATTATTAATACGCACATGATTTCGAATACACATGATTGCCGCGGGAACGCAATGAGGAACTTTAACATTTTTAACCTTATAAAATGGCGGCATCGTGGTTCGCCACCCGACACGTCTCGTTGCCCGCGGGGGCAAAATTTGAGCTGCGAATAGCCACTCTGCTACATTGAACGATCGTAGCAGGTGGAAAGAAGTGGTCTCTGCCTACCTCAATGGGAAAGAGGCGTGATTGTATGTATGTACATATGTAGTATATGCTATGGTTTCTGCCTACCCTTATGGGATATCGGCGTGAGTGTATGTATTGATGATTTCGAAAATTTAGAAGAGCGTGTCTTGTAATCAAATTCGAGATCTAAGTACCTGTCAATAAATGGTCAGACCACTGGGTTATCACTGCTTCTTGGGTTAATAATTAAAATTAATTTGCTTAGTTAATAATTATATGAGTTAATTTGCTTAGTTAATAATTATATAATATGAGTATTTAAATAAGTATTTATAAAACATATTTATAGCTTATTATGACACAGCTGTTTGTAACGCTTGTGTGAACAAAAACAAAATTATATTGATCTCGAAATCTAAGACTTGTCATATACGGTCACAACATTAGCATATCACGTAAGTGTATTTTGATATTTATTTGGGTATTTATTATGTAGTGTAATATCTGTGTTTTCCAAACCATCCAATCCCATGAGAGTTAGGAAATGCTTTAGGCATTAAATCCACCTGTATACATACATCTATACTATTATAAAATTATTAAATGTCAAATTTTGTAAATGAAAGTTATTAAAAAAACTACTCAAATCAACTAATTAAGGGCTTCTGAAACCAAATCCGTCGCTGTTTGTTTATTCGAACTTCACGCAAAAACCAGCCGGTAGATTTTGGTTAAAATATTATCATCTTAAAAATACTATTCCGACTTAAATACTGCGGCATGTTTCATCAAAATCAGTCCAGTAGAACTGAATATACAGCTTGATCCCTGTTTCAGTAGCCGCCGTTAAAGTACGAGAGCTCAATTAAAAGTGGTTCTAGGCTTTTTATACAAATCTATGCTTTTTATATCGCGGGCAAAACCTAATAAAATAGTATATGAAAAATAAATAAACAATACTTAATCTAGTCAATGTAATATAACAGATGTTACTGAACACGCGATGCACATCATAAAATTATGAGTGTTATCGCACGAAATATATTTTTATTACACATTAGCTATTGCCCACGGCTCCGCCCGCGTGAAGTTCGGTTTTCCGCAACATGGGAAAGCCCGACACAATCATAGATTCATACAGAAAGCCTTAAAACCATTTTTACTTGACCTCTCGTACTTTAACGGCGGCTACTAAAACAGGGATCAAGCCGTATCTTCAATTCTACCGGACCGATTTTGATAAAACATGCTACAGTATTTAAGTGGGAATAGTACCTTTAAGACTGTAACCATTTAACCAAAAACTACCAGCTTTTTGCGTGAAGCCCGAACAAACAAACAAACAAACATCGACGGATTTAGTTTCAGAATCCCTTAATTAGTCGATCTGAGTAGTTTGTTTTTAAATATATTTGATTTTTGAAAATTTAACATTTAACAATTTTATAATAGTATATATAATAGATAGATAGATTGCGTGATTTGTCTGTGCGTGGAGTCAAATCAGTGCTCAGACAGACATGCAATGCAATTTAAAAAGTTAGCCTTAAAAAATAAGATAAACAGATCACACGGAAATTACCGTGTGAAGCTGTTCGAGTGTGATGCGAGCGTCATGTCTTCATAATATAACTACATCAAATGAAACCCACCGCTTTGTGGCGCCGGCGATTACGATAGCATCCACGGCAAGAGATGGAGTGACGCTATTATTAAATAGCGTCACTCCATCTCTTTCTGTGCATGCTGCGAGTACCAGCTAAGAGATGCACCAGGATAATGGGCAGCAGCGATATTATTCAATCAAAATCTACTGCGATCTCCAAATGGTAAATCTCTTCTTTCGTCCCCACTACAAGGGCACAGACCTCCCCTAACAGAAGGGGGATTAGGCATTAATCTACCGCGCTGGCCTAGTGCGGATTGGTAGACTTCACACGCCCATGCGTGTATGCAGGTTTCCTCACGAAGTTTTCATTCCCCGTTGAGTAAATTGTTGTCTACAATGTAGACCGTACATGAATTAGAAATTCCTTCCGATCCGATCATTCGATCCGACCTTCCAATCCGACCTTCCGATCCCAAGTTGTATTTATAACCACGACACTACCAATGTACCAGTAATCTATACAGAAGGCTTATAATCCTTTATTTTTTCTTATTTCGTAATTTATTTTATTACTGCGGATTAGTAAGTACCATCTAAATCTGGCAGCACATAGAATTTTCAGTAGAGTACGTATTTATTTTTTTTATTTTTATTATATATAACCGTATACTTTTACCGATTACTAAACCTAAGTGTTACAACATCGTTATTAAGTGTACCAAGCATACATATTTCACGCACGTAATCATACAGAAGAATGTGCATTATGTTATATTATACATACATTTATTAATTACATAAAACCGAATATGTTTATGGTTAAATTACGTTTTTAATCTGTACGAGGTCATAATATAAAGTAATCCTTGCAGCCAACCGTAACAGCTATAATGAATGACTTACAAAATGATGCAAATGAACCCGCAAGTCCGCGAACTAGGTCCGGTGATCGTAAACTATCGACTAGACCACAAACTAGATAGAGATGGTGTGATGTAAAGTAAAAAAGGTAATAAACAAACCTCCTTTCAGAGTCGTTGGATGTCCGGTGCTTCCGTTAATTTAAAAAATAAACAATCACTATATTATTATAGCACTTGAAACGGGCACGACTGATGGTCTACGACACAAATTTATCCGCGATCGTGTTACGATTGTATGTGCGAGCGGCGTGCGCACACGCTGGTCGTTCCGCGCTGACTGGCGCGCAAGACATGCCCAGTGAACGTAACGTGACCTTCCTGCCCACAGAGCCTAGCAATAGTACCTCTTTACCTTATAGAGACTTGTCCTAAATGTTGAGACCTTCTTGCTTATACGAAAATGGGAAACACCTTTTAATAAGTTCTTGAAATTCCACATTATGTAATCAGCGAACAGCAAACGATGGGCTCATCTCATGATCATTCTTAGTCCGAATTCGTCCCCACTACAGGGGCACGGATCTCCCCTAATCAGAAGGGGGATTAGACTAGCTATTAGCTAGACGTAGTCTAGCGTGCGAGCTTAGTATGGGTTGGTAGACTTCACACATCCATGCGGGCATACAGGTTTTCTTGCGAAATTTTCCTTCTCTGTTTAATATATGTTAGTATAGTGTAGTACTAGTACAGTAGCGTCTACAGTGTAGACCAGAGGTCCTCAAATTTTTTTGTCTTGTAGACCACTTGTAATGTTTTTCACTTTTGGGTGGACCCCCAAAGTGTAGTATATAGTTGTAAATTTATGAACTACAAATGTGTTTTGACAGTTGACGTGGACCCCTTGCAGGTCATCCTCGACCTCTGGGGGTCGATATAGACCACTTTGGGTATCAATGATGTAGACCATATGTAAGTTTGAAAAACTCAGTGTTACGGCACCGGAGTTTGAACCTGCGACCTCTTTATCGCGAGTCGGGTGTTCTCACCCCTAGACCACTACGTACTTACCCCCATATATAATTTGACAATACCGCGCTACCATTAACATCAAAGATATTTCTGAGAAATATCTTTTCGATAATGAAATAAGATGTAGTTAAATAAGATGAAGATAAATTGAAGATGAATTGAATGTTCTGATTAGATTCAAATATAAGAATTAGGAATTTTCTGAGAAGTATCCAAAGGAACTAACTGTTTGACCACATACCTATCCAATCGCACAGATTCACCACTGCCACTTATTCAAATTTCGATACACCGACCACAATGTGACTCGCGACTGGTTACGTAACTCGTAAGAGCAGAGCGATGGCGAGAGCTGCACTAAAATGACGCATTCATTGCCAAATCACATTTTATACGGGTTATTCCATACTCCTATCTATGCTCTAATAAAGACAAGGCTGACCCAGTATCCGCTGGAAGCAGATACTGCGGACACGTTGCTCGCAGGAACCCGGACAAGCTTATCGTGGTTGGGCAGGTAGACGGGAAAAGACCGCGCGGTCGATCGCCTGCCCGTTGGTCAGACCTTATAAAGACGCTCACTGGCCTGCCAATATCCAAAGCCATTAAAACTGCCGAGGACAGAAATACATGCAAAAGCATGGTCCGTCAAGTGACGAGCAGTTCAGGCTAGACACGACCTTCAGCAATGAAGATGCCGACTAAGAAGAATCTGTGCTCTCCCACTAGGACGGTATATCATCAGAACGATCGCGCATGGAAGCAGGTAGCACGTGATCCACTTGCAGCTGTCTGTCTAGAACTCTATCTGTAATTTGCAGATCACTTTAACCCATCTACGCCTCTCTCATGACAATACGTTTATTACTAGTTGTGCCCGCGTCTCCGTCCGCGTGGGCATTCGGTAAGAGCGAAATTATAGATAAATTGTTTTCTCCGATCTTAATAAGAATGAAACAAACACTAAATGTCACAAAAAGCTTGCCACAATGATGCAGTGAAATCCCCATTCAAATCCGTTCAACCGTTTCTTAGATTAGCGTGCATAAACGTACAGACAGGCAAAATTTCTAAAAACTATATTTTTGGCTCCGGCAACATAAGTAAAACCTGTATGAATTTTTTTTTTATTAAAAAATATTCACTGTACAGACACAGCCCGTTTACGGTTTTATTATAGGTATAGAAGAAGAAGAACATTAATTGAATCTTTTTTTAAATGGCTTTTTTAAATATTTGTTTATTATAGACCCAAGAAGAGAAATAATATACTCTTTAATAAAGATAAAATTCATATAAATATGAATGCCTATCATTTAAGCTTAAATCGTGCTATCTGTGGCAATTGGGCCCGGATTCGAATCCTGATAGGGGCATATGTGATGAGAACGAATGTTTGTTTATTTATTATGTGTTACCATTTATCTATATAATAAATTATATGGTTGTATATAGTACGCAAAACACAGGAATCGTAATTTGGGGCTATCTCAATGGGTGTGAAAAAAATGTGTAAATTTGTAACATCTACCTCGGAATCGCTAGCGTTCAACTTTCTATGAAACTCGGAGCTGCTGTTTTGTGTTATCCTTTCGGATGATATAACCAAAGTACTTTAAAAATTCATTATGAAACTACCGAGAGTCTTTTGGTAAAATGAGTTTAAAATTGAGGCACTTGAGCGATGTGCCTACATAGGTCAAAGATATTCTAAGAAAGCATCTCCTGCGCCATGTTTCCAATAGGTCTGTTACTTCAGTCCTGGTGCCTAAAAGTCCTTGCTACGTCTGTGACTGTTACAGGAGACGTGTTTTGGCGCGCCCCGTAAATTGCAGATGAGGAATAATATCTTAAATATAGATGGTTCAGCTTGCATGAGCAACCAGTACACTAACTGCAGATCCCTAGTATAATATGTAAATAATGACTAGAGTCACCGACGTAGCTCAAAGGATTACAAAACTGAAGTGGAAATGCGTGGGGCACATAGCTTGTAGAACTGATGAACATTAATTGAACCGGGAAACGTAATGCTAATAGACCCCCGACTAGGTGGACCGATGACCTGGTGAAGGTCGCTGGCAATCGGTCAATGCAGACGGCTCATAGCCGCTCGATGTGGCGATCATTAGAGGAGGCCTATGTCCAGCGGTGGACGTCTGTGGGCTGATATGATGATGATGTTGAATGACAGATGCTTTGTGATGCCACTCCATCGCTTCCTGTGGATGCTATAAGAACCAGCTAAGGGATGTACCAAGATATTAGGCAGCAGCGTAATCCTACCGCGATCTCTAAGACAGGCATGATGGAGATTGCCATAGATTTTAATAAACAACCTTCTCTTTTTTTATTCGATTCTCCAATACGCCTGCCAAGCATGGAGATTATGCCAAATCCCTCCTTTATCTTTATTCTTTAATTCTTTATTGTACAAATCATAAAAATATGGTTATTAAAAATAAATGTACATAGGCGAGCTTATCCCACAATTGAGTTTTCTACCAGCGAACCTTGATTTTTTATGTGGGAAGCTTAAGTCCAGCAGTGGACTTCCTCGGGCTGATTTAGATGATATGAAATTCTGAACAACACTTCAGTTAACACTCTCTCTGGACCTAGCATCATCACGACGTTTGCGTCAAGGTCGACCGCGCTAGCCTAGTGCGGGTTGGTAGACTTCACACATCCATGCGAGCATGCAGGTTTCCTCACGAAGTTTTCCTTCTCCGTTAACTACATTGGTGTCTACAGTGTCTACATGAATTACAAATAATATCTCAGTGGTACGGGACCGGGATCGAACCCACGACCCTTCGATCGTAAGCCGTGTCTAAATCCACTACACCACCAATGCACCAATGCACACAAATCCTTTGTAATACCGATAAAAAAGATTCGTCTGCAAATTCATGCCATTTTTGCCAGTGTCGAATCTATGAATATTTTTCAAGTTATAATATCAATAAAATGCCGGTATGTCACATTATATTAATTCTTGAGAGTTTTGACGTCAATTCAACGAATTACATATTGGACTGGGTGAAAGTTCTCGCAGGCCAGAAAACGCGGACACTGTAAAATTAGTTAGTCACGGTCAATTTTATTCCAATATTTCAAATTCAATATTGTTCACGGTTATTGACGATTAATAGATAAAACAGCATCAAATGTACATATTAAATTACAATAAACTAATATTAAATACTCAAATAAAACTTTATGTAATGCGTCACTCGGGTTGCCGCCAAAACTCCAATAGTAGTTTATTTCGTCCATATAGACAGGCGAAGGCGCCAAAACTCCAATTCATAGATTTAATTTTTTTAAGTTTCCTTTTTAAAAGGAAAGCAATAGAAAGAACAAGGCAAGGCAAGATAAACACAAGTGAACGTTAATGTACAGGTTGTCAATCACGAGCAATCACTACTAATATGCCGCTCATTATACAAACTGCTCTGTAATCGGCACCGCTGCACGAGATCGCCTCACTAAACGAGTAAACCCATACTGTAGAAGAGAAACATGCTAATTACAGAAATTATATTTTTTTCAAGCGAGCAAAGTTTTAAAAATTGCCATAAAATATTGTAGATTGTTGTTATTTGAGTTTCTTAGTGAAAATATCATCATCATATCAACCCACAGACGTTCACTGCTGGACATAGGCCTCGACTAATGATCGCCACACCGAGCGGCTATGAGCCGCTTGCATCCACCAATTGTCCGCGACCTTCACCAGGTCATTGATCCACCTAGTTGGGAGTCGACCAGCACTGTAATTTCCAGTGAAACTATAAAATATACAAACAATAATTATAGTGAAAATATACAAACGATAATTTACAATTATAATTCAACAAAAAGTTCACAATATTTTATGGCAACTTATCAAACTTTAAACTGCTCTGAAAAAATACCCTTTCAGTAATTAGCACGTTTGTCTTCTAGACCATCGAAATAATAAATTGTCAGGCATGTAAAAAGATGGCGTACTTTCATTTCTTGCATGTTCTTTCATTGAATTCATTATCTTTTTTATTTAATTTTAATAATCAAATAATTGGATAAAATAAAAAATATAAATCGGATTAAAAATATATATACATACTCAATAACCTGTCCTACAGTACTATCCACGGAGTCCTCTTAATAATTTGTAGTACCAACTGCCTCATCTTAACTAATATTATAAATGCCAATGTGAGTTTGTTTGTTTGTTTTTTACGCTTTCACGCCTTAACTATTCAACCGATCATCATGAAGTTTTGTGTATACAGTATCAGGAGTACCGAGAGAGATATAGGATACTTTTTATCCCGAAAAAAAAACTGGTCCCAGGGAATAGAAAACTTGTATTTTCAACGATCTCTGATGTGTACTCATATTTAAACATCACGCGAACGAAGCCGCTGGTAAAAGCTAGTTATCTATAAAAGTACAAATATACACCTGATATTAATATATTATCTATGGGTATACTATTGCTGTGAATATTGTTATGTTATTTTCAAAATAGACTACCGACTCTCGTACGATATGAGAGCGATGCGAATAACGGCAACTTTTTTTAGAGTTTGTTAATTGGGACTGTATCTAACACTCTTTAATCTTATTATTTTTTTTATGTAATATTATAGGTCAGGGAGTACTTAGTATTTTAACCTATCCGGCAAATAGACTTAAGTATACGGGTAAATGATCACAGCACCCCAAGCCACTACTGTCTCTTCTTACTCCTGAGATAGCATGTAGTATCCAATATTCCTTATTCTACTTTTAACTTGTCCGACAAATAGACTTAAGTATACGGGTAAATGACCACAGCACCCCAAGCTACTACTGACTCTTCTTACTCCTTCTGAGATAGTATGTAGTATACAATATTCCTTATTTCATATTCCATATTATTACTTGCTCAATACACCATTCCTACGTAATCATTTTTTTTCGCGGAAACGGAATGAGGAACTTTAATACTTTTGAACTTTACAAAAATGGTGACTTCGTGGTTCGCCACCTGACACGTCTCGTTTCCCGCGAGGGCGAAAAGTAAACTACGGATAGCCACTTTGTTACATTAAACCAGAGGTTCCAGATTTTTTTCTAATAGACCACTTTCAAAATTTAGCTGGTTCCGGTGGACCCCTGCAGCTACATTTCTATCATATGCCCAAAACTCGACAAAAAATGTGAAGATTCGATCTAATTATGGAAATTTACGTACGCCAACGTAAACCTTCGTCGATTCTCCCGTGGACCCGTGGAGGTCCACCTGGACCGCTTTGGGAACTAAGGCATTAAACGATCGTAGCAATTGCAAAGAAGTGGTCTCTGCCTACCTCAAAAAAACCCCTGGGAAAAAGGCGTGATTGTATGTATGTATGTAATATTATACGTAGCATGCAATTCCAATCTGCTACATTACAAAATGAATGGATGAAAAGTTATACTGTCTATATTTTAAAATGAAAACATCTATACTCTTCTATGATCGTCATCATCAACAACCCGTACAAGTCCACTACTGATCATAGGCCTCCTCTATATAAAATGAGGGATTTTCAATAATCTCCACGCTTGTCAGACGTCATAAAGGTCGCAGTAGATTATGATTGTATAACAGGAAAACGCTGCGGCCCATTATCCTGGTACATCTTTCAGCTGGTTCTCACAGTACATGTGGAAAGAGACGGAGTGACTCTATTATTATATCGTAGTAGTAGTAGTTTAATTCGTCCATAAGGACAGGCGAAGGAACAAAACCATACTGCCAAGTTTTGAGTAGTTATATTATTTTCATAAGTTAATAAAATGCTGGGGTATCTCATTTTATCGCTTCTTGGAAAGTTCGACGTCAATCCGACGAATACCACATTGACTAATGCGTAAGTTTCCGCAGACCTTCTGTCTTGAAAAAATACGGTCACTTTGCTATGTTGGTCACAGTTTTATTCCAATGTTTCAATATTGTTCACGATTATTGACGATAAATATATAAAACAACACCAAATTTATATATTAAACATCACAATAAAATAATATAAAACACTAAAATAAAATTTTAAGTGACACTTCACTCGAGTTGCCGCCAAAACTTCTATTATTATATCGGCGCCACACACCAAACTTGTGTCACCATAGATAATGTACTTATTAGTATGTATCTATACTTATATTTAATTTGTTAATTTGTAAATTAGGTGTTGTTTTGTGTACAATCGTCAATAATCGTGAACGATATTGAAACTTTGAAATGAAACTGTGACTAACATTGCAAAGTAACCATATTTTTTCAAGGCAACAAGCTTACGTATACTTTCACCTAATTAATATGATAATCATCGGATTGACGTCAAAACTTGCAAGAAGCAATAAAATGAGATGCATCAGCGTTTAATTAACTTGTGAAAATAATTTATACGTCAGGTGAGGCTGTATGAGCTTGGATCCCATCGTCAACCCTTTAAAAGGAAAAATAAAAAAATCGGCTGTCAAAAAATATGTTATGAAAAACCTTTGATCTCCATTTATTTTTAGATAATTAAACTATTCAAAATTAAAATTAGTAACAAAAATTACTTAATTTAATTTACCACAATGCATCATATTAGAAATACAACTTTTAAGATGGGTAGGTTATGTTTTGGTTGATAAAGTTAACATTACAATTGAAAAATCAATTAATAACAATAAAATGTCTTACAGTAAACAAAGATAGAAGAAACTTTTTCAAAAGGATTTTTGTTCAGGGTAAGAAATATATGAGTACAATAGAAAACCCGCCAGAGGAGAGACCTTTGCCACCATGCATTCCAGAAGGTATTTTGGGGCAGGCAACTTATCACACACACCCCCATCTAATACAGAAAGACCATTTAACCTGCGGTATCACGCAAATGGAGTACAGAGAAAGGCGGGAAACTTTGGTCAGTAAATTGGTAGCTGAAGTGGAAAATATGCACAAAACTCATATTGTAAGTTTGTTTTATTATTTAATTTATACCTAATTTTTTTATTCTTTATTACTCTCAATACAGAAAATAGTAATTACATAACATACATACATACATATACTCAGTAATTACATAACAATAAAATGAAAATTATTTTATTATAAGTTTTATTACTACTTTTATGTTCACCTACCTGTTGGTTCAGTCAAATAAGGGCCATTATGGGACTCAACATACCTGCTACCACCATACCATCTGCTCTGAGACATACGAAGACAGTTGTATGGAGGTGGCTGGTGAAATAAAAACCAGCAAATATATTGTACCATTTATATAGCTGAGTAACATTTATATAGTTAATAGCTAAGTAGGAATTTGAAAATTTATGTCTGTCTGTGGTTTTCCATTTCTAAGCTAGATATAGTAGTATACTATAGGATATTATTGTAGTGTGCAAATTGTTATTATAATTTAATGTAAATTACAGTTACAATAAATTAGTTTACTGTGGAAGGTACACCCTTATTAGTAAATTCAACTAATTAAAGATATATTATTAAATATAAAATACAAAATATTTATATTTATAGAAAGTGGGTGTGCAATATCCACATGATGATGCCACTGCATGCTGAAAAATAGCATGCAGCTCCCCACTGGATATCGGTGTTAGGTGTGAACCTGTAACAAAACATATATACATATTTAAAAAAAATCAGACATTTCGTTCCCAATTGAGAGAACATCGTCAGTAATTAAATATTTTTAAAAAAAAGCATGATAGACTCCATTGTTATTCTGTAAATGTTCCTTATTAGTAAACAAAGAGTTGCATTTTTTTTCTCACACTGGTCAAAATATTGTTTAGCTAACCTCCAATTATCTTCCAATATAGGTGGATAATCAAATGGTAGATTATTATTATCTTCATAGTATTACTAATTAGACACTCAAATTGATTTGACAAAGCTATTAAATTAATACTAGACAAACAAATATAAGTTTTTGGTTGTCTTTATTTTTATTTTTTTATTTTTAGATAGTAATACCAGCAGCATGCAAGCAGTATATGTCAGATAAAATACCATATATGTTCAGACAGAACTCTGATTTCTTCTATCTAACAGGATGTCTAGAACCGTCGGCCATTCTTGTTCTGTTGAAACCAGCACAAACAGACAGTTTCAAGGTACCTTAAAGCTTTTAATCACATGACAATGAAGTACCTAGGTTGAATTATAAATTTAGTGTAATCTGATTTTCTTGCAATGCCAGTTTGTTGCATTCACAAAATTAAAAAATATTATATTCTTATAAAATTAATATTAACGTTATTACAAAATTAATTATTCAGGCATTGTGGTTCTCCAATATGTGAGTGGGCCACAAAATCTGCGACTCGACATTATGAAGATAGTTAAAAACGATAACATTCAGATTCGGATCATAGCGGTCGCACTGCGCTGATTATTACTGGATTTTTTGAGTTACTACATTTGTGAGTTGCGGTGCCTGAACTCCTTGGGTCTAATCGAGAAAACTTGGGATCAACCAACTGAGCTATTTCGCAGGGGTTTTTACACGACCAATGATGATACTTAGTTTACTTCTAGTTCTCTTCAATATCTTGCGTCATTGTTATACAGAGCATATTGTTCGTTCACGAGAAGGACAGCCATGCAGAGCTATGGGAGGGCCCCCGGACAGGGTGCTCGGCCGCCGCCACCCTTTTCGCCATGGACGAGGCGCGACCGGTCGACACCTTCGCACAATTCCTGCACAAGTAATAAGCATTTTTTCTAATATATAATCAGTGGATCTTGCAAATAAATAAATTAATAATAATATATCAAATATCAAAGGTTCGCTGGTAGAAAATTGTGGGTTAAGCTCGCCTTTGTATATTTATTTTTAATAACCATATTTTTGTGATTTGTACAATAAAGAATTAATATTGGGCACATTCTTTTTTCACACACATAGATCTAGATTTAGTTTTTTTTAATTTAAAATTATTTTCAAAAATAGGATTTTCTGCATCTTGGGTACTGAACAATGATATACATCCAGAGATTACACATACAGATGCTGATACATATATAGGTAAACATCAATGACTTGGGTACAAACATTCGTATTTATCACACAAAGTATGCCCCTATCAGAGATTCAACCCCGTGACCAATTCTGAACACTTTACACACATTGATCTAGTCCCAAAATAGGATTCCCTTTATTTTGGGTACTTGATGACGATATACTTATATAGATAAATGTTAAAACATACATATATAGATAAATACCTATGACTTCGATACAAACATACATGCTCATGCACACAAAGTTTGTCCCTACCAGGATTCAACGCCGTGACCAATTGCCATAAAAAGCAAGTTAGTAACCACTGAACCAATCAATTATTGATTCATTCAAATTATTTACAGAACAACTACGTCATCAAAACCGTCCGTCCTCTGGTACCACAACGAGAGTCCGGCGAACCCTGAAATCCATCCGTCAGTGCGGTCGGTGCTGCGTGAGGGTCAGGTCTCGCTGGCCGATCCGCAGCGCGCGCTGCACTTCATGCGGGTCGTGAAGTCGCCCGCGGAGATAGAGCTCATGAAGGAGACATGCTACATCGGCTCTCAGAGTGTCAACATGGCCATGGCCTGTACTAAACCTGGTGAGTTCTAGATTCTAAATTCAAATTCTTTATTGTTTTTTTTTCTTTGTTGCATTGTTATTCATCGATTAAAATTAATACAGCCAAATCGGTCCTAAAATGCTGGAGTGGCAACCCCGAACCCGAATGCGTATCGCATATCGCAGGCAATCGGTGTAACGATCATTATAGGGGGCCTAAGTCCAGCAGTGGACGACTGTAGGCTGATATGTTGATGATATTTTCACTAAGAAACTCAACAACAATTCACAATAGTTTATGGCAATTTTTCAAACTTTGCAGCGACTGCTTATGATGGACAACCTGTACGTTAACGTTGTGTTTATCTTTTCTAAAATGTTTAAAATATTTGCTTGTAATTTTATAATCTTACCTTTGCCTTCCCTTTAAAAGGGAAAACTTAAAACAATATATAGTGGGATGGTTATGATCCATGATGACGTTAATGATTACGTCATCAGTTAAATGTCGAAATTTGGCGGGAGTGGCAGTACACGGAAATAGAAGATCGTCCGACTAGACGGGTGTTATGTTTGGCGGGCCTGCCGCTGCCCCGACGGTTTATGTCGGGACGTTGTATAGGGTTTTTCATTTTCAACAAGAACTTTGTTTTCTAAAACAAAATAAAACAAATAATTTAGATGAAGATGATTCAAATTTTT
>WUAW01010593.1:8414-20053 GCA_017165845.1 Thaumetopoea pityocampa
TTGTTTTTAAATATCTTTGATTTTTGAAAATTTGACATTTAACAATTTTATAATAGTATAGATAGATAGACGATATGGAAAAATATTTCAAAATGGCGACGCACGTGTTTTAAATACTGTTAGTACGGTCAACAATATTCTATATAATATTACTATCAATAAATAAGTATATATTAATTTGATTAACTAAATCTAATCAAATGTCGAGTATATTTCGTGGGCAGGTAAGTATTCAATATAAAATTGTTTGCTAAAGCCTGTCCAATCGTCTTCAAAAAGAACTGATAGGTACCAGAAATATGAAATTATGAAATGGAAAAATATTTCAAAATGGCGACGCACGTGTCCTTACTGTTAGTTTGTTTAATAATATTCAAGCGATAAGTATATATTAGTTAGATTAGATATATTAGATTATATATTAATTAAATGTCGAGTATATTTTGAGGATAGCAAAGTATTTAATATAATATAAAATTGTTTGATAAGCCTGTCTAATCGTCTTCAAAAAGAGCCAATTCCAGAAATATTAAATTGTGAAATAGAAAAATATTTCAAAATGGCGACCCACGTGTCCTTAAATACTGCTGTCAATTCTGCTGTAACACAGCTAAGTTTAAGTTCTCCTGTCTTTTTCTAATGCCAAACACCAAAACGAGATAGCAATAATTCTGGCGCTGTCGGTTTAGTTTGGACACGTCAAAGTTAAGTTTTAGATACAAATTTAAATATGACCTCGGAACATGCCGACTAAATGTACGCAAAAACGCAACATTTGCTATAACTTTTGATAGAAAATTTAGGTCGGTAGGTACTCGTTAAAAATGTTTGCTGTCTCGTTTTGGTGTTTGGCATTAGAAAAAACTAGGAGACGAAATTTAACTTAAAGTTGTGTTACGTAGAATCGATACCACTGCTAGTTTGTTCAATAATGCTCTAGCGATAAGTACATATTAGTCTGATTAGCTAATCTAATATGAAGGTGGAGCACATTTGAGGGTAGTTAAATATTTAATATAGCTGTTCAGTATATTGAAGTGTATAAGTCACCTTCAAAAAGAGTTTTTCGATTTTTGAATTTGAGAATCAATATTCTAGAATATAACTAATGCGGTTATATCATTAGATATATTGGCATGATCTCATAGCAGTGTTAGATTGCCAGGGGGCGCTGTAATATTATATAATTAAAAAAATTTAATAGTTCTTAGATAAATAATAATGTCAGAGAATGTTGTTTCAGTATAATAATCGTATAATAATATATTGTTGACATTTTTTTTCACAGGCACATAGATCTAACCCCAAATTAGGAATTCCTGTAATCTTGGATACTAGACAGCGGTATACATACTTATATAGATAGATAAATGATAACATATGTATATGCATAGATAAACATCTATGACTCGAGTACAAACATTCAGCCTTATCACAAGTTTGTTCCTATTAGTTCGAACCCAGGACCAGTTGGCTCAGAGAGCCGGCTCAATGCCACTGGTTCAGTGGTGTTAGTCGTCAACTGTCGTTAGTACACTAACCAATGTAAACATTTGCCTTAGTGTCGGAGCCTCTTAAAATTAATACGTGTATACTCGTATGGCCTTATTAATAAAAATATTTATACCTGGTTTAAGCTAATCTGTGTTTTGTCCTTTTCTATATCATTACAAATTTATTAAGATTGAAAGGGACAAACTACAGATTAGTTAAACCAGGTTTAGTTCGTGTTTATTAATGAGACTGGTAGAGTTTAAAACAACTTATTTTTAGCGCAGATCTTTAAACATACATACATACAATCACGCCTTTTTCCCTGGTCCTCCGGCGGGAAATCGAACTCCGGTCTCTCGTGTGACCAGCAGGGATACTGACCACTATACTACCGAAGAATTAGGTTAGTCAGAGACCACTTCTTTCAACTTGCTGCGAGCAAAGTGACTATCCGTGGCCCACTTTTCACCCCCGCGGGAAATGAGACGTGTTGGGTGGCGAACCACGACAATCGTCATCCATCTAAAACAGAGGTCCTCAAACGTTTTGTCTTATAGACCACTTGTGATGTTTTTCACTTCTGGGTAAACCCTCAAAGCGTAATTAATATGAAATTTTTGTTAATTTATTAACAAAAATTTCATATTAACTATATTCTAAATTCAAATGTATTTTTGACACGGGATTGATTGATTTTGATTCCCCGCCAGAAAATTAGGGAGAAGGCGTGATTATATGTATGTATGTTGTATGGCATCGGCATAATAATAGAGTTACTCCATTATATGTATGTATGTTGTATGGCATCGGCATAATAATAGAGTTACTCCATTATATGTATGTATGTATGTTGTATGGCATCGGCATAATAATAGAGTTACTCCATTTTTCTGGTGGATGCCGTGAGAGCCAGCTAAGGAATGTAACAGGATGATGGGCAGCAGGTTTGTCCAAGACGCCTGTCAAGTGTGGAGATTATGGTAAAATCGTCTTTTTTAAGGAACGGACTTCCCATGTCCAAAGATGGGTCTCCGCGGGCTCATGATGATAATGACGACTTGGTAGACCATCATTATTATATTAGCATCAGTTGATTAGCGTACTTCCTTAAAGAAATGTACGAGTTTGAGGACTCTTTTTAACGGATAATTAATCTGATTTATAAAATTTTTGTACACTGATGGTGAGATGGTGCCAGACATGGCTTGCGATTGGAAGGTCGCAGGTCCAATCCCGGTCCCGTACCACTCAGTTATTTCTAATTCGTGTACAGTCTACATTGCAGACACCGATGTGCTTAACGGAGAAGGATAAGTTCGTGAGGAGATNNCGCATGGGTGTGTGAAGTCTACCAACCCGCACTAGGCCAGCGCGGTAGACTACGGCCTAATCCCCTCCTGAATAGGGGAGGTCCGTGCCCCTGTAGTAATTTTGATTATTCACTACGCCACAGTACTTTATACATGTGACTCTTTCCATATTACGACGTGTCTTATCGGGTGATTGGACAGTAATTTGTAATGTATTATCTAAGGGTGTAGCAGAATTACGAATAATATATATTAGTATTCTAGTTTTAGTCATGTTTAACGAAAGGAAATTGCATTCTAGGCAGTTAATTACAGTATTTAAACCATTGTGAGTAAAACAAAACGTAAGTATCACTTCTGATATTCGGTGAAAAAGCAATAATAGCCAGCTTGTGATAAACGACATTTTATTTTTTGAACTATTTTTGATATGTCTCTCAACGTAACCAAAGCCTCCTTAGATTTCAATGATCAGGTAATAACCTGATTACTACAATTTATATAATGTTCCTTTTCGCCGTTTCGCGGGATTAAGTTACACTTTTTATATATTGTCTATGAGCAAATATTTGTAAGTTGTTCAGTAGTAATAAAAGATAACGAGTAACGATATACTAAAATATTTTTCTCTTTGGAAGAAATGTTGTTTTTTTTAATAACTTTTGGTTACTCACCTGACATTTTCATTTCCAAAGAAGTATTTATTTCAATCAATAAAAACACAACACAGATTAATGATAATATGTCACTGGCACATTACACCGTATGAATTAAGAAAAAAAAGGTGCGGGAAAGCGCGCGAACTTCTCGCCGCCAACACTAAAACAATACAGTGCAAGCATTACAATTACTTCCTTGTTTAATACATTTATTTATTGAAAATCAATGTCAAAGTTTAGCGCGATCAGCTTTATTTGTTAAGATGGCCACGGAAGCGATGAAAAGAACACAAATGGCCTCGTTTCCTGTATGTGTTCACAGAATGTGTTGCAGTTTTACTCCGTATTTGTCTTATTTTTCATTGACGACCGATTGACTCTAGCGGTGTTACTTGAAATCGAGGGACCAGATTTGAATCCCGGTGGGAACAATCTTTTTGTGATGAGCACGGATGTTTCTATTCGAATCGAGGATACTTGTCTATATATCTAAGTATTTGTTCGGGCATCGTGATTCACCATTTATGTGGGTGGACCGCAAAAACTGCGGCTCGGTAACTGAGGGTAGTTTATAACAACAACGTTCGGTTGCTTTGCCA
This sequence comes from Thaumetopoea pityocampa, assembly GCA_017165845.1. Lineage (NCBI taxonomy): Eukaryota > Metazoa > Arthropoda > Insecta > Lepidoptera > Notodontidae > Thaumetopoea > Thaumetopoea pityocampa. The sequence goes on from WUAW01010593.1 coordinate 12,477, forward strand.
CGGACTCACGGTCTTGAAAATATTTGAAATTATATGCTGGTTTCTGTGAAGATTTGGTGAAGAGATAGTGAAATATCGAACATTACGGTGGTAAATCGCTGTACAAGTTATATCGCAACCAGGCAGCCGTGCACGGCGGAGCTACCTCGGGAGACGAGTCAAGGTGAGTGGTTCATCTCGTATTTGGGGATCGCGGTGCCTGGACTCCCAAATCTAACCGATAGAAAACTCAGGACCAATCAACTGAGCTATCGAAGGGGTTTTCACACGAACAGTATTAGTATTTATCTACAGTCATATTTATCTATGGTCGTATTCTAACTAATATTATAAATGCGAATATGAGTTTGTTTGTTACACTTCTACGCCTTAACTACTCAACCGATCATCATGAAATTTTGTACACACGTTGTCAGGTGTACAGAGAAAGACATACGGTTCTTTTTATTCCGACACTTTCTATTTATTAAAACACTTCCCGAAATAGAAAAATAGAATCTTCTTGAGGGATAGAAAAATTAGTTTACCAAGTTATCAAATAATCGTATTTTTAACTCTGTCTCTGACATGTAGGTACCTATAGAACATCAACGCGGGCGAAGTCACGGATAAAAGATAGTATTATATTAATAAGTACCTATACATGCATTGTTGTTTAATGCACCGTATACGTGGAATCCTATTTTGACTTTAGGTTTTTCTATGAAAGAGAGGGACTGGAGTTAGATCAATATGTGTGAAAGTGTCCAGAATATTATTAGATCCCTACCTATGGACCATCTAATTGTATCAGCTAAGTAAGTCCAGATATTTATCAAACTGGTCTGCAGCTAGTTGGATATTTATCCAACTAGCTGCTGCTCGCACTGCGCTTTATTTAAAGCGCAGTGCGAGCAGACTAAGTTGACCGGAGTGAAGTTAGTTGCTTCGGATAGTCACGCGACACTCGATAAGAATTGACTATATGTGGAACAGAGACAGCAATACACTCACACTAAAATCATTCGGCCAACTAAGATTGCGTAAGGTATATACTCTTTGTTGCATACCATTATAAAAGGTTATATATTTTTTTTTATAAAATATAATATTTAAATAAAAAAAGAAGTAGTATACTTCTAGACCCTTAGTTCCCAAAGTGGTCCAGGTGGACCCCCAGGGGTCCATGGGAGACTCGACGGGGGTCTAAGTTAGCGTACGCAAATTTCCATAGTTAGATCTAATCTTCACATGTTTTTGTCGAGTTTTGGGAATGTGGTAGAAATGTAGCTGCAGGGGGTCCACCGGAACCAGCTATATGTATTTTGAAAGTTGTCTATGAGAAAAAAGTCTGGGAACCTGTTCTAGACGAACGATTCTACGACTGAGTTACAGTTATAGTCAGTGTGCAAATCAGTATCATAACTTCCAGTAAATTATTTTTAAATATAAATATATTTCTACTTAATAATATTTTATGAGTAAAGCTTACAAATATGATAATTATTTATATCTATAGGTAGGTGTTTATAGTAGGTGAATAACATAATTATAACCATATACATATTATCAGTTTAATACATTTAAATCGTAACTACATGTATACACATTGCCACAGATAAAAAATTTAGAGAAAGTGATTTTCATATAATATTTTTTAAAAGATAATTATTGACTCACTCCTTGTACAGGAATAATATTCCAAAGTTTAGAGTTCAAACTGTAAAACTACACCAATATAAAATACTTACTAAAATCTGTCAACCTTGATTATCCATTGCTTGTACTGCCGCCAAATTTTTAATAACTTTGTGATTGTAACAATAAAAAACGATGATGCCTGTTCCTTGTATTATTTACCATATCTGCTTCTTTGTTGAATTTTTAAAAACAATCAGTTCAGTAATTCAGCTGTGCAAATAATACATAATTATATTCTCATCTCCTGAAAACTAACGGCCCTGTTCGACAGTTTATTTTTACAATGCACTTTTCGCGCCTAATAAATAAATTGTCATAATTTGACATGTCACCGTCATCGATCGGTGCGAGACAAAGGCACACGTGCATAGTTATTCTGCCTCACGTTCTGGCCGTTTGCTCGAATATCCGCACAATCGCGGCATTGTGTTGTTTATGGCTCTGAAACGGCGCGTAAAGTATTTAAATTATTATTACTATATCATAAATAGTAAATTAAGTTGATTTGTAACAATTGATTGCATAGTTCATTTTTATCAGAAACTACCTTTTTACACGACTGTCAAAGAAATAGTATATTGTTTTCAGGATACACGTGTGTACATGTAAGAAATTACTCCAAGATACGGAGTTTTATTTTAGTGATTTATATTAGTTTATTGTAATGTTTCATATGTAAATTTGGTGTTGTTTTACATATGAAACGTCAATAATTGTGAAAAATATTAAAACATTGCAATAAAACCGTGATTAATATTGCAAAGTGACTATATTTTTTCAATAGCTAATACCGACGCCTACGATAACTATTCTTAGTTAGTATGGAAATCTTCGAATTGACTTCAATACTCACAAGAAACAAAATTAAATACCTCGACATTTTATTTATTTATTTAATCTTTATTATACACAAACAGATAAATACATTTGTAAATAAAGAAAAAAGATGTACAAAGGTAAGCTAAATTAAAAAATTGAGTTTTCTTCCAGCAAACCTTACAGTGTATAAATATAAATCTTGAAACAAAAACTTGGTTTAAAGGTTTTAGATACCAAGTCATAAAATACAACGAAAAATGTTAGGAATTATATTAATTAATATTAAACAATTATCAATAACCTCATAGTGATGGTTCTCAGTCAAATGAACAATGAAAATAATACAGTATTCGAACTATTTAAGGCGCGGTAAACATGATTTCAACACATTGCACTACACTTATGCTGCGTAGATTATAATTAAAAGTTGTATATCTGATCAAACTTTATGTCGGGTTTCTTCATAAGGATTTTTTTGGAATTTCTTTAGTCACTTAAATTTTACGAATAAAATAAAATAATGAGTCAGTCAAACTCCTAAAAAAATTTAATCCTCCCTAGTTATTTTTTTTCTAAGGTGATAAAGTTACTGTTGCATATTTTGTTTCAGTTAGTACTTTGGTTCATTTTATATCTATATTTATTGATCTGATTCTCATCTCTCACTTCATAATCATAGTATACTATAAAAATCTTGTGTTATAGTGATTTAGGGGTAAAACCCCGCCTTAGCCACGAATTGAGCTTATAAAATTACTTATTTGAGTACATGTTAAACATTAAAAGTGTTTTTCGAAAAAAGATAAACCTTATGCCTTACACACTAAGTATGATTTTTCCTAATATATAACTACTTAGGTACATTTAATTTTATAATAGTTATTTATTACACAACTCTAATATCACCTACACGTCCACCCTACAAATTGAGCATATAAATAACATCCAATGGGGTGCCTATCGAAGTTAAGTTTGCAGTTAACATTGAACTTTGTGAATAAGCAATAAAAAAGGACAATTTCAACACAACATCTAGGGCGTTTAAGATGTTCTTGATATATTACGGGAAATTAATCATTTCTTTGTGCCGTTTGAATGTAACGGATAATAAATAAAGATTAACACTACGATCGGATCGTAGTACATGAGTATCGATTGTTGGCTACGTGATGTTGAATGCTTTTGCCGAATTAGGACGATATTTTTTTTTTCAGTCGTCGTCGTGTCTGCCGGTGTTTAGATGTTGGCGCACTACAGCTGACTTTGTGACGATGGTGCTAGTATCGAACAACTAATTATCGAATTAATCAATATTTTTTAAGGAATTGTTAATTTATAATTTTACAAAATAATAAAAAGTGATTAATTTTAAGTTTTCTTATATTTACCACTAAAGAAGAAAATTAACTATTTATAAAATTACTAATTTTACAAAATAAAAACTTCATGGTACAGATTTATAGGTAAGTTTTCCTTTAGAAAGCTAGTAGTGGTATGAAAATGCATGGCAAACTGAGTTCGAAACTAATCTGTAACTTTTTAAAATATTTATGTATTAACTAGCATTTGCCTGCGGCTCCGCTCGCGTGAATCCCATAAAAAATCATAGATTTATATAAAAAGACCTAGAACCACTTTTACTTGGGCTCTCATACCTTAACGGCGGCTACTAAAATAGGGATCAAGTTGTATCTTCAATTCTACTCGACCGATTTTAATGAAACATATAGCAGTAGGTATTTTATTCATAATTAAGTATCCTTTAATTTAAGTATAAAATAGTTAAATGTCAAACTTTTAAAAATCAAACAATTAAAAACAAACTACTCAGATCGACTAATTAAGGGCTTCTGAAACCGAGTCCGTTTTGCAATCCGTTCCGATGTTTATTTGTTTGTCTGTTTGTTCGTTTGTTTGTTCGATCTTCACGCAAAAACCAAGTAGTAGATTTTGACTAAGCTTTCACAGTCTTAAAGGCACTATTTCGATTTAAATACTGCGGTATATTTCATCAAAATCAGTGCGTTAGAATTGAAGAGACAACTTGATCCCTGTTTTAGTAGCCGCCGTTAAGGTACAAGAGCTCAAGTAAAGGTGGATTTTCGACTTCTTATATAAATCTATGATTGTTTCGAGATTTCCCATATAGTGGAAAACCGATATTCACACAGGTGGAGCCGCGATATAAAGCTAGTATATTATAAAATTCTTTTAATATTGATATACCTATAGCAAATTGTATTATATTTTAAAAATGTACAAGCTGTGCTGTTTTTTCAGCAGCGAGACGATAGTGGCTTGGCTTATAAGTTAAACCTGCAGAACTAAATAGTTGTACGTTCGGTTCGCGAGAGCGCGGTAGGTGCGATGAGTTATCCATAAAAGTCAGCATTAATCAATGCGGGCGCTGACGATGACGCTGACATTAAACACATTGCTGATGTTCCACAACTGCTGGTACTGGTGCTGATATTCGCAGCACCAACGAACTGAATGGTTTTACTTCTGCGGCTATCACATACTAGTACGATGAGGGGGGACATTCCTCGTCCGGCGGTGACATGAAGATAAGTCCCGTGTAGTTTTTATCTCACTCATAAAATATGCCCATTCTCAGAGCCAAAGCCCACCCGCTAGTATCATACTATTGTAAAAAGGGACTCATTGTAGGACCCAGATATTATTCGCGTGGGAAGCTCCGGAGACACCTACTGGTGAGTATCTATTGTCCTATCATGAATGTGTGTGTGATAAACTATTTGTACATTCTGTTATTCGCAAAGAAAACCTTATTCGTTACGCGATAAGGTTAAAATTCGAGTATTTTATTTGATTCAATCTAATTGGACTGGACAGCGCTTTATTTATTTATTTATTCTTATTGCACACAAACAGGTAAATACATTTATAAATAGAGAAACACATGTACAAAGGCGAGCTTAACTCAAAAATTGAGTTTTCTTCCAACAAACCTTAGAGTGCAAAAATATTTGAGACTAGAAGGAGAATAGGATTAGTAAAAAAAGATAGTTCTTTACTATCGCGCCCAAAATATTTCAGTAGTCTATAAATAGACCATAGACTGGGAGTTCGTTATCTATGGGTATCGCAGGCGGCGCGCTGGGAGGCGGCCTTCGTAGCTCCGCCCCGCTTGCTACTCCATTGTAAATCTATACAATTTTCATTAAATTTTGTTACACCTACGAATCTCTGATTATTAAATTTGTTAATAGTACGTGTAACTTCAAGGTTGCATCCCCGAATATTGGTACACGTCCTCGCATAACGGCATTAAGGTGGAAATGCCCGAAGCCCTCGGGGTTCGTGTTCTAACCGTATTTTTATCACCATCATCAATCATACATACAGTTACGCGTTTTTCCCGTTCGGGTAGGCCGAGACCACTTCTTTCCACCTGCTACGATCCTGACATAGATCTTACGCTTCTTCTATATTCATCAACGCTCTCATACAAGCTCGCCTGTTGCGGGTACTCCTAATCTCATCAGCTCGTAGAAGACATAGCCTACTGTTCAAAAAGAAGGGATTTGTCATAATCCCCACGCTTAACAAGCGTCTTGGACATCGCAGTAGATTTGATTAAATGACGGGATAACACTGCTACCCATTATCCACCCCTTAACTGGTTCTCACAGCTTCCACTTCGATTTCGATATCCGGCCAGAATTGCCGAATATCTGAATATCTGATAATCAGGTATTCAGGCGATTGTTGTTTTTACGTAAACTAAATTTTATCACTAACACAATCTATATTACATATAAACTGTCTGTTTTATTCCCCATAACCTAATCACATTCATTATTAATTAACATAAGATTATTTTAGTCGTACACTCCTAGTGGAGTGGCCGTGCTCATTGATCGTCTGATAGGCCGGTTGTCGCTTTTACGAGACTTCTCTATCCGACTCTATTCGTGGCACTGGGTGTAGATCCAGTATAGCAACCCTTTGTAGACAATTTAATGAGGTCTGTCCATCTTGCGGGTGATCGACCGCGAGAACGTTGGCCTTCTACTCTTCCTTGTACCATATCCAACGTGCTTTCGTTGCGAATGATATGTCCTAACAGGATTTGCACTTGCACAATCGACCAAAGTCTTTGTCGATGCAAAACTCTTTCAAGATAGAAACGTTAAAGCTGTCAGCAATCTATTTTTCCTCAGTAAACGCCTCCAGCACCATTTATGTATTTATTTAATTTACACTTGATACATAAAATATGTAAATATTTCTACCAGTCAACCTTTGGGTAGAGCAAATATAAAGAATAAAAGGAGATAGATGCATTCACAGACGTAAAGAAAATATGAGATGAGAGAACAAAACGGTTATTAGGTACATATTAATATACAACATGGCGATACAATAAGGTAATATATAATAATAAACTCAAATATGATAATAAACTAATACACTATTACGACATAGGTACTCAAAAAATATATTATTATTGTGTTTTATAGAGTTAAGAAGATAAATTTCAGTGCCAATAACTAGCGTTCACCCTAGTGAACGCTAGTTATTGGCACTGATAATAACGACAATAACTTTCTTCCCCACTCAGCCTAAAAAGCTTCACTCCGATAATAACGATTTAATCAAAATATGTATGTTGTTATACTTGAAAAAAAAATACTAAACGTTCGGTTGAATTAAGAATTGGGACAGATTTATTATAATATACAAAATTAAAAAAAGAAATCCCTTTGTCGCGAAGTAAAACCCGCGGAAAGACTTGCGTGGAAAATATTCTCTGTGGCCGGCGTACACATTATAAAGTGACTCCGGGTCCTACTACACAGTAATAGTCTAACCTCCTTGCTCGGCTTGTCTTATGAGACGCTGGTCGAGCTTAGACCAGTGCTTTCTGTCTCGAAAACAATCAGGATCTGAGTCTTGTGATTTCATTAAAACTAAATTTCAAAGTTTCATATCGACACGGCAGACCGAGAGGATTCACGTTTTTTTTAACTTTCTTTAATGAAATTACGTTATGTGTTAAAGATGTGTACAGAATATGACATCGCTCATCCAGTAGAACAATGACGTAATTC
>WUAW01010600.1:13867-32878 GCA_017165845.1 Thaumetopoea pityocampa
ATTTCGCCCCCGCGGGCAACGAGACGTGTCGGGTGGCGAACCACGACGCCGTCATTTTATAAGGTTAAAAAATGTTAAAATTTCTCATTGCATTCTCGAGGCTTAATGGAAAGGAAAGGAAACAGGATGAGGTAGGAAAGCTGTATTGAGCAAGGACTATGGAATTTTGGAATAGGATTATAGGATATAGGATATTGGATACTACTGTCTCGGAAGGAGTAGGAAGAGACAGTAGTAGCTCGGGGGGCCGGGGTCGCTTACCCGTATACTTAAGTCTATTTGCCGGACAGGCTAAAAGACTGATTACTCCTTGACCTAATATAATGTGTGAAGTGTAAAATATAATAAATAAATATTTGTTGAACTACGACGAACTCTCGCGATGACGAGGTACGTATGTACTTACGTCCGATATCTTGAAGGTCGTGGAGGAGCACACAATCGCTGGATGCATTTACTTCGTCCAAGCGCCACGTTCGTGGCCCCCTAGCCAAGTTGACATTCGACAATCGTTATCGCTAATAGAAACGAAAAAAATGTATTGGAATGATATTGCTAATCGCCAAGTCACCTGTGACTTATCGATTAGAAATGTCATTCCAATAATTTTTTTTCGATTCTATTAGCGATAACGATTGTCGAATGTCAAGTTGGCTAGGGGGTTGATACACTACGGGCTGCGTCGTTGTTCTCATTCATTATCCATTGTCCCCACCCCAAATTCGTCCCCACTACAGGAGCACGGACCTCCCTTAATCAGAATCAGGCCTTAGGCCGTAGTCTACCACACTGGCCTACTATGACCTGGTATTGTCATAAATATGAGAATCAAAATAATGTAGTGAATACCCCTTCGCCTATAAATTTCTCCAAAGTCTGGGATTCGAATTCATGCCAAGCAGATAAACATTTGATGTCATTTACGTGTTTCAGAAGACTCATAAGACAATGAATCCTGTTTGGTGACTAGCACTGACCCTAGCAGGACTTATGAGGGCTTACAGGATCAACGTCAAATGTTACTCAAACATCTGAATGGACTACAATAACATACCTCGCTTAACTCAGAACAACAGCAGGGTAAAGAAGATACCGCAGCCTAAGCTTGTCCTTGTTTCAGCATGGGGAGAGTCGCTGCTGTCGCTGCCGAAACGCTGGTTCAGCACACAGATCTACGGCACAGACGACGAGGAGTTCCAGGTCAGCCACTTACATCAGGTTAACCTCTTCAGGGACGTTTTTATGACGAGAAAAATGACTTAATTAAATGATCGGAAATAACAATTACAAAAAAAAATTTACTTCTCTTATTCAGGGATTCTGTAGTGAATAGATTGTTATCAAATTTTTATTCTATTTATTATTAATAGTAATATATAATTTTTTATTAATATATTCATAGCCATCACACTTTCTCTAGAATGTCCAGCTGCCAAAACTACCAGTCCCAGAGCTGGAGTCGACTATGGAAACATACCTGGAATTCGCGTCCGTTGTGGTCAGCCAGCAGGCGCTGGAGCATACGCGAGGATTAGTGCGAGGGTTCATGGAGGAGTTGGGGCCTCGGCTGCAGGAGATGCTGATTGATCGACAGAAGGAAATGGATAACTGGGTGAGGAAAACAGGAATAGATGTATGTGAATGCTTCGCTGACCAAATAAGACCTTTCTTACCATATTTAAGCCAGTACTTAATTACATTTCTGTCAAATGGTACAAAAAAAGTTGCGTTTGTGCGTATCTTTAGTCGGTATATTCCGAGGTCACGTCTATATTTCTTAATTTTGATGTATACAAACAAAACTGACAGCACCAAAATTGTAGCTATCTCGTTTTGGTGTTTGACATTAGAAACAGATAGCGAGAGTCTAAATTTAGTTAAGTTCTGTTACCGCAGAATTACCACCAATGTGATAAGCTAATTTATTCTTTGATAACATTGTATAGATATGTATTGTTCCTTTCACAAATATTCTTATACTCAAGCTACCTACATGTCATTCATTGTGAACGTTATCGTCACACGGATACAGTAGAAGGCGAGTCGATTCAAATCGCATGAATACATTTACAATACAAGGGTCACGCCAAAAGAAATTAAATACTCTTTACTCATATGTTTGATACTGGTAAGTTAGACACTAAAAAATTGAAAATAGAATAAATTGATTTTTTTTTAATTTATCTGGCGGGAATTTGATCATGATAACGAAGCCATTCTACGTGATTTTCGTGTTATGTTGAAAAATGGTTGAAAGCAAAGAAAAGAACATTTAAAATTTTTAGCAGCTTCTTTTGATGATTCAGCCTGTTCATAAGCCGCGGTTTTGGTTTACTGAATTTGGTATACTGAAGAGGACTGGTAATCTTAGAAGATGAATAAGTCAGGTCGACCGCCAACTACGCTTATTATAGAAAACGTTTCAACTGTCGAAAAAAATATTCCTGAAATTCAACGGTTGAATTACATATACAGAGTTTAAGCGAGAACTGGGCATTGAATCAACCGCATTATTCACCAAACACTCTCTCTCTCTCTCTCACTCTCTATAAGCGTTGTTTCACTTTGATTCCGCACAAACTTTGAAGGATAAGCAGAACGTCAAGTGATTTGGTGCAAAATTATTACAGATAAATTTGACGCTGATAAAAAAAGGTGCTTATGATATATTGACAGGTGACAAATTATTGTTATATAACTATAATTTTGAACCAAAGCGACGGAGACTACGGTTATGGTATTTTGAAGGTAACATGATTCCAATGAAATGTCGTTACGTACAAAGCGCACAGAAACGAATGGTGGCCCCATTTTTCTCCAAAACGAGACAAATTTGTTACTGTATTTCTAGAGAATCAAAGGAAAGTGAACTTCGAATCGTATGTAACAGTGTGTGCCCCAAAAGAGTTATTAGTTTGGTGTGACAAGTGGCTGAAGTCAAGAATCTGGCATCTTTTCTTGCGTGCGATAACGGCGCTCCGCACACTTCTGCCAGAATACTAGACTACTCTCATTGAAATATCGCGTCTATCTAACCTCACCCGCCATATTTTCCTGATCTTGTGATTATAAAAATCAAATCTCTTTCCAAACCTCTTTCCAACAAAAAACTTTTAAGAATCTAGTTTATTTTGGTATGACCCCCATATAAAAGGATTTGAGACCCTTTACATATTTAGAATGCGGTATAAATTATCCACACTATGCACAGTAGGGTTGATAATAGTTCATACTAAAATGTTTATTTAATTTGATGACATTCAATATTAAAAATAAAAGAACTTTTGACGTAGTAAATGGCATTATAGCTAGCTACAATATTAACGTAAGTCACCATACTAGTAAATGTAACAAAGGCTGTTCTACCAACAAGCTTATCAGCGAAGAATAACGGTTTGCCTTTGTAACTCAAAACATTGTTATGCGAACATTATTGTTCTAGCATTCGGTCATGTTCTAAGCGACCATGACGTCGCCTATATACCTTCCAACTTAAAATGAAAACTATTATTTTATTACTGCTCTTACTTCATCGAGTAATTCCAAATAAGTGTCTAATGCAACTGAAGACTCCTCCGACTAGCGATAGCCCACTGTTGATGAAGATACTTCAGTCAGTGGACGCAGCAACTAGTGATGAACATTTATTCCACGTCACCTTAAAATTGTTGAAAAGTTTGTGTTTATGTATGCGTGAAACGTTGATATATAAAGAAAAAGAATTTGAGGACGATGGCAATTCAGTTGAAGAATCGGTAAACGAAGACGGTAAAGTACTAGATATTTACAGAAATATCTATAATCATACTTGCTTTAGGTTAAATTATGAAGTAGCTGATAATACTTATAAACCTAGCAACTGGACTGAAGATGAGCATTCGTTCCTGGATCACACGAATTGCGGAAGACGTGGAAGTTTTGGATTACACAAGAATATCACTAAAACTAATAAAATCAATGATAGTATTAAAAATACGGTGAAATTTAAATATAAAAATATTTTATTTCAAGCTTTAATACAAACAAAAGACTATCACAAGTACAGAATTAAAAGATACAACTTATTTGGAAAAGCTAAACCTTATATTGAAAGTAACTTAAAGCACAGCATCATTGTTATTCTAACTTTATATCCTATTATTGAAAATGAAAAACTTAAAAACCAAACACATTTTATCGAAGTGGGATTAACTAAGACTTTACATTCCAATTCTCCCATCGATATTGATATTATAGACACAAAATATGACCCCAAAAGTAAAGAAAGCGAAGAACATTCTAGATTTGAGTCATTTTTAGACTGTAACCTACAGTCTATTTACGTATTTTTAATCGAAAGTGAAAAAAATAATTTCACCAAAGTATTCCGGCTACTACAAAAGCAAGATACAATAAAAATTTACATAGATGTAACTACGGAAAGGAACCACATAGATTATAGTAGTATATGTTGCAAGAATAAAACGATTGTACCTTTATGTAATAAATTTCTTACAACAAATATAGATATCGAGGAAGAAATGGCTATTGTTCGGACTAATTTAGAAGAAATTGACAAAACAATAAATCAAAAACCGTTTTTTAATATTAAAGACTTTATCAACTATTATACCAGAAAACTAAATAGGTTAATAAAAACTAATAAATTAATTAAAAAAGACAACTATGAAGGGAAGTCCAATATTGGAAATCTCGTAAATGCACGTGATAATATATTTAAATCTGAAAAACCTCTAAAGTTAAGTGAAGTTACGCAAGCACTTTTGTTCCTTAATGATGTAGTAATCAAACAAACTACAAAGATGAATATAAAAACGTTTCAGACTGATACGACTAAATTGAAAACAAATTATTCAGACGTTACATGGATGAATTTTACACTAAATAATAATATTTTACAAATGGAATCTACTGCCGCAATCGATACTTCAACTAAACCAGGATTGGTAGAAATGTCCGTGATGAATATAAATCATATGCAGAAAAAAGTACATAATAAAATTTTTAATGACTCTGATGCTTTAGTGCTTGATACAAATTTAAACAACAAAATTAAAAAAGGTACTATAGTTCCCAGTTCTTTGCACACTACGGTAGAATATACAAATCAGTATGTTTTAGAGAACTCTAATAAATCCGAACGTGACATTGGAATGTCGACAAACGTCATAGGTAATCAACAATCATCGACAGTAATGAATTATAAACCTACTGAAGGAATAAACTCACAAAAAAAGACTCTAGACTTTGTTGCTAGTAATGATAAGACAGATTACATTACTTATTTCTTCACCACTGATGTGACGACTAATAGAATCAAAAGCATTTTGGAAAATTTTAACTTAAATCATGATCAAATTAAAATTGGTGGTACTAATAATAATAGTACAATTTTTAACATAAATATGGATAAAAATGAAACATCGAATTTGATACCACTTATTATGAAACAGTCAACGGTACTTTTAGATAATGAAAAAGAAAATAAGTCCAATCATCAGTCTATATCATCTGTCGATATGAAAAAATCAAACGATTTTATAATTTACAAAGGTGAGTTAATATATACGAATCCAAACTTTTTCCAAAATAATCTGAGGTCAAGTGTGTTTGACATTTACGAAAACAATACCGAATTAATAAAAAACAAATCTTCGACATTTTCGGAACAAACCAAAACATTCAGTACTGTAACATCGAAGACAAATAACGATGTTACTCAAAAAATATCATTGGTAAATAAAAAAATATTGACAATCAATACTCCTAATGAGTTAATTTATAATCTTAATCAATCTGAGAAATATGATAAATATTTTCCTGGGAATATAACGACAATAAATTCAGAATTTAAAGCAAATAACAGTAGTAATTACAACTATAATATAACTAACAGATCTTTATATGATAATAATTACGTAATTGAAAGACGAAATGATTTCATCTTCAGCAATGGATCATATGAAGATTCAAACAGGCAAGCTGTTACAAAAGCATATATTTCAAAAAATAATGAAACACATTTTATTGTTCCCGTATATAAAGAAAAAGAAAAACTCAAAAAATCTGAACGTTTAAAGAATGTTTTAAAAACTTCGCATGGAGACACTGAAAGTAACACAATAACCTCCATAACAACGAATTTAAATACAATTAAAGAGCCATCGGTGACAGTTTTTCTTAGAACAAAAACAAATAGTATAACAGATAAATTAGAGGAAGAATCATTAAATATATACAAATCTAAACAATTCCAAGAAGGAATAAAAGAAAGTACTAACAAACCTATGAGTGACAAAATATTTTTTTCAGACAGTATTTCTATTTTTAAATCATATACTACCACAGAAAAATTGCCGATTATTTCTGAAAGTACCATAGATACTATGCATGTATATAATGCTGAAACTATCAATATGCCAAGTAAAATATCAATACTTACTAGAATAAAAGATATTGCACAGTTAAAATTGTACAAAGGAGATAAAACTAATTTGACAGGAGAACAAATGGAATCAATAGGTTTAAATGATGGAGCTCAGCCTTTTTCCACAGTCGTTATTGTTTTAAAAAAAGAGACCTTGAGAACTAATGAAAACAAAAATATCTCTGTAACGAGGACTAATAAAAATGCAACACTAAAGAAGAGAAAATCAATAGATAAAGACTATATCACGAACGAAAACACAAATTATACAGAGAATAGTAAAAGATATAGGGAAAAATCTTACAAACGTTCGAGTGTTAATAAAAATAATGTATATAGTAACTACCAAGCAATGAAATATAACGATACAAATATTCATAAAAATAACATCTCTATAGTTACTAAAAATCTTACTAATATAAACAGCCGTAAAGAAATAATAAAATACAACAATATTTTTAAAATTATACTAAACGATACTTCAATTGGAAAAAATACAACGAGACCAGCTACTACAGCAATTTCAAAACCTTTAAAAATTGATACATTTCAACCGAAAATTTCAAATGAGCGATCAAAAACGACATTAAGTACAATTAGTATATACGATCCAGAAGTAACTACACTTTTAAGTACTGTAATTACTTTGAATAATATAACAAACATAAATATATGGAAAAGTAGTAAAAATTTATTAACAAGCACTCCAAAATATATAGCTGGTTTTAATAACATAGCGACTAAATCAAAATATGCTAACATAAAGCCGACTTATGATAAGAAGAACGATAGTATTATTAATAATAAAACTTTTCAAATACTTGATTCAGAAATTAATAACAAAATATTCGTAACTAAAAGTGTTGAAAATAGACTCATTAAAAACTCATCGCATATAATCTCAGATATACAATATAAAACATCAGATATTGGACGAACACCAACAGTGCCTTTCTTTAGTTTAGCAGAAAACTTTACACTTTACACTACACCTAACGAAAATTTAATAGCACATATATACGAGTCAAAAGATAACCAAAAAGTATTTATACCAAGATCAATATATAGTCTTCAAAAAATTAAAAACATGACTCAAAGTAATAATAGCTTATTAATGACACCATTAGAAAATAAAGCTAATTTTATTAGTATGGCAAATGAAAACAGTAATATTACAATGGATATCGAAGTACAAATTTTATCTGATAATATTGGAGGACATGATATGTATAATATACTTAAATCAAGCGCCACCGAAACATTGCCTCTCACTGTTTTTCACTATACAAAAAATACGGATTCAAATATATATCAAAAGTTGTTTAAAATCATGAATAATAGCAACATTGTAACAGAAAAATTACTATTACCAAAAGATGCTAATTTAAATGAAACCCTACAGCGTTTTTCTATAAACAAAAGTGCTATTATAATAAATAACAATAAAAGAAAAAATCAGTCATGGTCACAATTACATTTAAAAAACTACATTTTAAGTAAGGTTAAGTCGGATAATATTTTAAATGATATTTATAATGCTACAGATAAGATAACGACAGGTTATGATAAAATTATGAGAAATAATTGCTTAACCACAGTAACTGACAAAAACTTTGAAATTTATAAAACCTTTAAATCAATGAAAAAATTACAAAAAACCAAAAAAATGTCAATCTCAAAACAAGAACCTTCATCATCAGATCCAACTTACCATGATATTAAAAAAGAGTATAAATTCTCTGTAAAAGGACAAGAAAATCAAATGCCTATGAATGAGACATCGAAAGAATTTATAACAAATCATCAAGATTTTACAGAATCACTAAAAGATATTAGAGTTTCCAATAGTATAATACCAAATATATTATCAACTAAAAGCATAGTAAAACATAAACTAACTAATGTTTTGAGGAAGCCAGAATCATATGATACTTTCGAACCTATCTCATACACGCAAGCGACTATCAAAACTAGTAAATCAAGACCAAAATTTAGCAACAAAAAAAGGTCGTTTGGAACTAATGAGAGAGAAATAGTCTTAACGATACCTTTCGTTAAAGAGGACACAAAAGTAAAATCATCGACTAAAAGCACTACCCGTCATCCTCTTTCTTCATTACGGATTGTTGAAAATAGGTTTCCAATAAAAGCTTCAACTGCAAATATTAAAGTAATTAGTACTCCAGAACATCATATTTCCCTGATAAAAGAAATACCGACACAAGTCCGTAGACCTCTTTTTGATACCTCAACGAAATCATACCAACGATCAGAAAAACTCAATATCCAACAGATAACAGCAATTTCACAATCAATTAAAGAGGTTGGATCGAACGTGTCAACTACTAATGTAAATCCAGTAACGACAAATTGTATAACGAAAGAAATAGCAACCAACATATTTACAATTCCAGAATCTGAAAACAGAACATATAAACAATCATTTACTTTCCTTACAACTAGAAAAGTAAAAGTTAATCAGACAAAAGGCTTGTCAGAATCCTCAACAGAAGCCTTATTTAAAGTAAATAAAGACGAGGAAATTAAAAAATATTTCATGCAAAGAATAATTAGTGACTACATGATAACTCAATACCCTTATATTAAAATGAGGACGATTAATAAAAATAGACTTGCTCACACAAATAGTCTTTATAGTCCGCTATCTATGAATTGTTCAACAATAGACACCGATGATACTTTAGGTTCCAAAAAATATTTTAATATGCAAACCACTAGTACTCAAAAATCTGCTAAAAGTTTATTACAGAGTGAAATAATTTCACCAACTGTAATTCCCCTGACGGAAAGTTTACAATTAACAAATTTAAGACAAAAAACAAGACCTACATTATCCAATTCTCAGGTTATTTTAAATGCACTACCCGCTTCATCTTCACAAGAATTTTCTTCAGGATATTTTACAACTCATATTCCATATACTTTAACTAGAGAAAATGTAAAACAAATAAGAACATCATATAAAGGAGTTGATCAAGGTAAAAGACAAAACTTTAATTTTATTGGACCTTCTTCAACTACATCAAAGCATTTAAAAAATATAATTATTACAAGAGCAAGCAATACCTCGCTAAAACCTTCAACTAACATAATATCCGAAGGGTTCGCTAATTTAATTCTTGAAAATGTAGTGCAGAAAGAAATGCAAACATTATTTAAACCTCTGCAAATTAGGAGTAACCGCACTGATGATTATAAATTGGCACAATATACTACTAAATCACAAACTACTGACTATCCAATAATTCAAGAAGTAGATAGTATAATACAGAGAGAATTGAATGCACCAATTAAATCAACACAAACAAGAACACAACAAACAGAATATTCAGCACAATCTACAATAGATTTTTCGAGAAGTGCGAATTTGATAGAAACAAATTATTCATCCCAAAGAATTTCTGCAAGCGACCCTTCAACTAAAATAGTATCTAATATACCAATTAAAACTAAACAAATACAGATACAAAATACAAAGTCTTTAAATCAATACAATTTAACCGATGCTGATTGTTTAAAGTTACCTCTAAATCTATCTGATCTATCAGAATTATTGCAGAATCAGTCAGTACGACAATTATCGACCCGAGTCGACCCGAATTTTCTTAGAACAGAAGAGTTCGTAAAATCAACGCCTAAAATTGTTACAAACAAATACACTCATATTACTAAGCGAAATGAAAATCTTCAGAATAAAACAAGTTCTTTAATGGAAGTATTTTTGGCAGAGTTACCAAAATACGAAAATATAAAAATAAATTATAACACACAAAAACTAATAAAAAACTATCCATCTACTCAAGAATCGGATAAAATAACTTCTAAAGATATAGTGAAGAAAGAAGGAGCTAACACGCTTACCACTGTGGCGAAAGAATATATACAAATGAAAGGTTTAAGGAGCCCTTTAACTGATATAATACTAATTTCTCCAATAGCACTATCTGACAAACTGTCTTCTCAAAATGTAACACTGATAGAAAACAATGCATTAAATGAAACTATGTACACAAATATTAAAGAAATAGAAGGGATAACGCAATACTTTACGGAAGTTATTCCGTCACCAATTAAAAATGTGAATATAGTACCCAGTAATTATATAACTCAAGGACTAACAACCATTTATTCGATCGATCAACAGAAAGACACAAAGAACATGTCAAATGAAATATTAATAAAGCCACATAAAAACGAAAATTTGGAAGTTAAACATAACTACATACAAAGATTATCTACTAAGCATCCAAAAACTCATAAGTTGGAAACATTTTTTTCTAAAAAAATAACAAGTAAAGAAAATAATAAACAAACAAAAAGTCAAAAGAATAGTATAGCAATAACGAGTGGAGTCGTACAAAACTTTCCTAGAAGAAACACTAAACACATATTTCAAAATTTAGTTGCAACTAATAAAAATGTAAGTTTTAACGCAGTAAAAAGTACAGCAGATGATAAGGAAGTATTTGATTTATCTGAAGTTCAACAAGAAAATGTAAGTAAAAATATGATTAAATCGTTACTACATACAGATATAGACAATACAACAACTTTGAAAACAAATACTGTAAAAAATAATAATGTTATTATATATCGCGGAACTGATATATTAAATTATAATAAATTAAAACTAAATAATATATCAGAACCAACGCTAACCACAGAAGACGCATTAGAAACAACAAATGATTTCTTATCTATAAGTGATATGATAATTAATAAAAAAGTATCACACACTGTAGATACCACTACCATAAGACCCACCCTTAAAACAATCGCTGTGAATAGAATAAACGTTGTACTAAAAAAACCTACCGCTACGGAGTCTTTTTTCAAACAACACACACAAGATCGTACAAATCATAAAACAGTAAGTGTTAACGTAAAACCCGTGCTTACAGGCAAAAAAATTGACAATGTAGCTATGCTTAATGCAGTTGTTATCATACCAAAATCACCTATCGAACAGAATATTAAAACCAATAAGAGTATGCCATTTAAGCATAATATGATCAGAACATATACAGTAAATGTTAATTTAAATACAAATGAAATAGAAAATCCGGACATGGTGACAACTTATAAGCCGCCGAAAATTACTACTATTTTTACTAATACTAAGCTATTGAAAATGGAAACACAACGACACGTCTTTGATAAAGCTAATTTGAAAAACAACACACTGACTGATCACTTAGTACTAAACTCGGATTATAAAAGTAATAATGTTGCTTTGGCAAATTTTACAAAAAATATTAAAAGTAATTTGTGTAATAAAACAACTGAGAAAATAGTAAATAAAACAATACTTCGACAAAAAGATAAAAGTTTAATCAAGTTGCTTGAAAACAATCTACTTCTTTCAATAAATAAAATAGTAAAAGCAACAAAAGATACGAAAGTTCTTGATGAAACGACTGTGTCGTTATCAACTAGAATGGACAAAACAGGTAAAACTGAAACATTAACAAACATTACAGCAAATAATTATGAAGAGTTTCTAAGTATTAGATTACCTAGCACCAATTTAAATTACAACACAACTAAGAATAATTTTCAGTTGATGAAAATAACTCCTGATTTTATAGAACAAAATAAAACAATGCAAAATCAAAAGAAACTAAATATAATTTATGTATCTCCAAAACACGAATATATTACAGAAATGTTACAAACAGTCACACCTACTATAACTAAATATTCTACAACAACCAATGAACATATTAAAGTTGAGTCGGTAGTTGGAGGAAATGAATATAAAATTAAACTAAATTATCATACAACTAGGCTAGAAACCCATAGAGATCGTCATAATTATTTAAATAGTCTTCCAAACCAACAGAAAATAAATAGCACAGAAATATCAAATAATAGTAAAAAAAATCCAAATACACTATCGATATTGAATTATAGTGCACATAGAGTTACAAGGAAAATGCAAACACCAGTTTATGTAACTAAATATTTTACTGATAACTATACTGATAAAAATAATAACTTACTTAAAAAATTTACACCAAACAATACTTATCTTAAAGAACAAGCTTTCGATACGGATTACTTAAGCAATGGAATGTTAGCTAAAATAATGTACACAAAAATAACGACACCTAAACAAAACAGTAATAAAATTCTCAAAGTGATGATTGATTCCAATCAAACAAATAAAAAGTGGAACCAGTCGAATTATGAAGAACTACAAATCACTAAACTTCCATTTAACATATATTCAAAAATAAAGTTAGTTACGATGTCTAGGGATAGAAAACAGACAAATCAAAATAAAAAGAAAATAAAGAAAAAACTGAGTGGAAAAATATCTGAGACAAAGAAAAAAAATAATACATTAACCAAAAGACCAAAATTAAATATATTGCACATAGCACCGGGCAAAAAGATTGATAAGATAGTTAAAAGCCAAACAAAATATGAAGCGATAAATTATAAAAACACACATAAACACAATCCAGATCGCAAAATTTCTGCAAGTGATGAATTTGTGAATATTAGAAACGTAGAAGACAATAAAACTTTAATAAGAAAATATCAAAATCAAACCTATAGGATGAATAAAAAGATATTAAATGTTGCCACTGAAAGTTATAATGCAACATCAGTATTTAATAAAATTACAATAGATCAGGTACTAACTCGTACTCCTGAAAGTCTGAAATTTATAACTGACAGTGATAAAAAATTAAAGGAAAGTTCCGAACACAACTATGTTTATTCAAAAACTACAGAAAGATCATATACGAATTCTATAAATCTTCAAGGAGAGAGAACAAAACCAATGAATACATATAATAAACTTACTATTTATCAAAAGTGGGAAGGAAATGAAAAATCAATAACACCTTTTAGAGAGATGCCCTCTATAATTATTAAATTCAATAACGTCAACCAAAGTGGTAATAACCAATATAACATAATCAATAACAACATTGACAGAAATATGACCACAATAAATACCAAGGAAAAGTTAATGAATATGGTAATGTATACTAAACCTACTTGGATTGATACTAATAGACAGCAGTATTCCGAGAATTTTATGACTCTGACTGTTTCCCCATCGAAAACTTCAAAAACATTATTCACAAAAATCAATAATTATAACTCACTAAATGATTTTTATCAGAAACTCAGTAAAAGTGATTACTACATAAAACAAAATAAAAATAGTATGAAAGAAAACCATAACATAATTGTAGATAGTAGTCTAACGTTATCATCTGAAGCTTTTATTGACGATGAAAAGTTACGAGCATACGAAGAAAACATAACCCACTTAGACATTTTAAATAACACCAGTTTGAAAAATGAGTTTGCAATACCTGAAAATTTTGAATATGGGGAAAATAGTTTTAATCCATTGAATACAAATTACTTTAAGCAGGCTATACACACGGTTAATAACGAAGTGACAGATAATTTACAAAATGTAGCATCTTTATCAGAATCACAATTATTGGCCACATCTATTAATAACATGCTGTCTGAAGAAGATATGATCCTTAATACTTCATTTGAATCAAACAAATCGATGACATCGCAAATAAAAAAATATAAAACTCCATTATATGTACTGAAACCAGAAGTTAGTATTAAAATATTTGATAACAGTTTGGAGACATATCCTAAAATAGCAAATAAAGTTCAACATACAAATGGTTTTATAAATAAAAATCATAATAGAAATGGTCACAAGATAAATTTCCCATTAAATAGTAATTTTTATTTTAGTGACGCACTATTCAATACTTCATATACATCACCATACATGTATGATCTTATAATTAATTCAAATAATTCCAATTTATACACAAGAAATACATACAACAATAAGCGACTGTATGATAATTCTGAAGTGACACCAGTGAATATCACAAAAATTGATAAGGCAAATGTTTTGATATATTTACATAATGATAGAGACACAATAGCTAAAAATCTTGTAAAATACTCAAAACTTAAAAAACCTTTGAAACTAATTTTAGATAAAATTCATGACCATGATCTTGCAAAAAATAATAAAAACGATACAAAAGTTCTTTCTAAGATAAATACTCGAACTAAAAACTTTAAGTTTACACCTAGAAAAGACTATACTTTACCTCATAATAGAACTTTAGACGAAAAAACCATTTTGCCCTTATTTAACCATTATAGTATCTTGTTTAAGCCAAATTATCATGTTAATACAATTAAGACCTTACTAGATAAAAAAATATCAAAAGATGAGATCAACAACCACACAATCACCTTGAAGAAAGGTAAGAGAGTTTATAACGGTGATACCAATAACTATAATGCACGAAAAACTATCACTGCTGTTACCAAAAACATTCGATATAACACATATCAACCAACAACTAAAGAAGATCTAGATTTACTGTATCGGCAAGATGTACCAGTTTTTAACACACTGCTCTATAAAAGAGTTGGACAGAAGCCTCTTAACCGTTATATTTCTGAAAATGTAACAACATGTATAATGCTAAAAAACTTAAGCTATAGAACGAATAAAGATACAAAAGATATAAAAGCTATGCTAAAGGTAGCAAATTTGTCTGAGGATACTGGAGCAAAATATAATCTTTATTCAGCACCGAAGGATATTTTACCAAATGTGTTAACTAAGAATTTTAAAACGCGAATTTCTAATAAAGGTGAAAAGGTATATTCTTACGAGAATAATAAATTATACCAAAATAAATTTACTCGACCAAAATATCAAAGGAAGATAATGAAAAAGATAAAATTGGGTAATAGGATGAAAAATCTAATGACGATGAATACAGAAGACTTTTTCTCTCAGCGTCGATTCATCACTCAGAAAAATATCGTCAGACATTTAGCTAAGCCACATCTAAGGTCGCCTGATTATAAACCGATAACTACACGACCAAGATTCATGATACTACGTCCAAAATTTAAACATCCCAATCTTGGATTACCGCCAATCGAATCAAAGCCTTCTGTTATGAAAAATAAAAACGATTTTTCTGACGAGAACATGTTAACATACTACCACAGAAACACATTTCCGAGGCAAAAAATGATGCAATTTATTCCTAAGTCTATACCAAGGATAGTGTCACCGATAACACCTGGTATTGTATTGGAACGTCCATTTACATATTCGAGATTCAAACCCAAACCGTTAAGGGACAGAATAGATATTGTGCGAAGAGGAAAATATCTCTTCGACGCGCAATACGAAGAGACGACACAAAAATTTAAGCCTCGAGAATTTTTTAAAGATAAACCTTTAATAATGGACGTTTCCGACGATGAACCTATAGCGGGGTCGGAGATTAAGGGCGCCAGCGAACGGTCCACCGTCAGGATTCTGACAACTCCTAGACGTCGAAGAACGATATTCTTTTTAAGTCCAACAATACCATATTATAATCATTATTTCTAAGAATTTGTCAGATTAATGGTGAATAAATGATTATTTGAATTTTGTAATTTTATTTATGTATTGGGTTTCATTAATTTGTGGCGCCAATATAATAATAATAGCGTCACTCCATATCTTCCCGTGCATAGTGTGAGAATCAGCTAAGGGATTTACCAGGATAATAGGCAGATGCATTATGCTGTTATTCAGTCAAAATATATGGCGATCTCCAAGACACTTGGAGCGTGGAGATTATGGAGAATCCCACTTTTTTAAGGGGGAGGCTCATGTCCAGCATTGGCCCATGTTCACGAGCTGATGACGAAGACGATGTTTGATTTACAATGTTATATCTATAGTATAGTATTTCGAATTTGGTACATTAGTTTTATAGATAAATATTTATTGTTTAATGAAGAAATATAAATTTGTGATAACTAAAAACCTTAAAAAATATAATATAATAACTAAAATATATTATTAAAAGGAGTCCCTTTAGGCAAGGCTCCGAAGATACTGGCAGCGTTCCCCATTTGAATAGCATGACTAATTCTTTGTCCGAGGTAGCTGCCAGCTCTTCGGTCTCCTGTGATGTCGACTAACCTTTTTGCTATTTCCTTAAAAAGCCTTATAGCGCTAGGACCCCACGGACCAAGAGTTTCAACACCGAATGGGACAAAATCAAATTCGGGGCCTAATTTCGAATTGACAATGAATGTGATGGAAGCCTTGAGCACAGGCGCAGGGTAGCCAGTCTTTCAATATTTTACAGGATATATTTTGGAGTGTGCGCAGGAATTATACGATTTAATTTCTCCATCCACCTTTCACCATCGGACTATTAGGCGCACGGCGGGCTATCACCCCTAGCTTGTAGACATCACCGCCACCCGTACGAAGCGATTTGGTTCTATGTTCATAATACGTGCAGCCAAAGACTGGAAGTCTTCGCGTGTCAGTATTTCCGTCCGATTGTAATGTAGGTGTTGTTAAGAGAAGAATGAATATGTTTTTATTAAGCTAGTACGTTTTACCACGCGAGGTTACATCGCCACTTACCATCAGGTGGGATTTTAGTCAAGTACAGGCTTAAATATGTGGTCTATGGGCACACAACAAAGATACCAAACCTGAATTTATCAACAGTTCTCACACCCGGTGATCAGTTCGTACATACACATGAGAAGCATTATAACTTACAACAAAATGATTCACGAGGTAGATTCGTCTCGTGTCATCATCATCATCAACGCGTGGAACTCCACCACCATGAGCCTCCTCTTTAAACAGGAGGGATGCGATAATCTCCACACTGGGTAGACGTCTTGGATATCGCAGTAGATTTGATTGAATGACAGGATGACGCTGCTGCCTGTTATATTGATAGAGCCCTCAAGTGGTTCTCATAGCGTCAACGGGGAGAGATGGAGTGACGCTATTATTATGCCGGCGCCACACAGCAAGTTTTCACATATATTTTTCACATATGACCGTTTCATATATCTAAGGATAAATTTAGATTACCAAACATCATATCTTACTGAATGCCATAATTTTAATCATCTGACTGATCTGACTGTTTTTACATACATACACTCACGCCGATATCCCATAAGGGTAGGCAGAGACGATAGTACATACTACATACATACAGTCACTCCTGTTTTCCATTGGGGTAGGCAAAGACCACTTCCTTCCACCTGCTACGATCGTTTGGTGTAGCAAAGTAGATATCCGCAGCCAACATTTCGGCCCCGCGGGCAATGAGACGTTCGGGTGGCGAACCACGACGCCACCATCTTATAAGGTTCAAAAGTATTAAAGTTCCTCATTGCATTCCCACGCCGTAATGAAGAGGAAAGGAAATAAGATGAGGTGGGAAAGGTGTATTGAGAAAGGAAAATGGAATTTAGGTGAAGGACTATAGGACATAGGATACTAATATCTTGGAAGGAGAAGGAAAAGACAGTAGTAGCTCGGGGGGCCGGGGTCGCTTACCCGTATACTTAAGTCTATTTGCCGGACAGGTTAAAAGACTAAGTACTCCCTGACCAAAATTGTACTTATTGTAAGTAAACCTCGCGGAGTTAATATTAAATCTAAGAATTCCTTAAGACGTCATCTTACGAAACTGTCGCGTCTCGCCAGGTGACGGAGTGGTGGCTCGACGACATGTACCTGAGGGTGCGGCTGCCGTTGCCTATCAACTCCAGCCCCGGGATGGTGTTCCCGCGCCGCGCCTTCGCCAAGATGGAGGAGGTGGCGGACTTGGGCGCACTCTTCATTGACGACCTGCTGGATTATAAGGAGATGTTAGACAGGTGAAAGATTATACTGTGATGTATATTTATATGTTACAAATACTATATAACTCAAAATGCGAAAAAAATGAGTTATGATGTTATTGCACGGAGGTGTCAATATATACATATATCTATATTACCTACATACGAACTAGCTTTTGCCCGTAATATATCTCCGTTCGAACCCAGCGTGGTCACGCTTCCTTCTTTCCAGAGGTGAGCTGCCGCTGGAACGAGCAACCAGCCGCGAGAAGGGACAGGCTCTGTGCATGGAGCAGTTCTATCGGCTGCTGGGGGTGTGCCGCATACCCGAAGTGGGGCGAGACAGACTGGAACTTCCAAAGCTCACAAACGGGAGTGAAGAGTTGGAGGAGCTGATCGTGGTCGCTTGCAGAAATCATGTGAGTATATTTGTAAGTGTAAAGGAGGGTAGTCGTGGGTCCTACATATAGGAACGCGGGTAGTTACAGAATAAGAGTGTAAAAAGGTATTATTATTATTACTATAAGTTTTTTAAAAGATTGTTGAAGACATACTGACACTATTATATAGTGTCCAGTAGAAAATACTGAAATATCTATTACTGGCTTGTGTCCGCGACTTCGCTTGCGTGAACATTGGTATTCTGCTATATGGGAAATTCCAATACATCATAGATTTGTATAAAAAGCCTTAAACCACTTTTACTTGATCCCTCGTACCTTAACGGCAGCTACTAAAATAAGGATCAATTTGTAACTCCAATTCTACTGGATTTTGATGAAATATGCCGTAGTATTTAAATCTGAATAGCACCTTTAAAATTGTAATAGTTTAACCAAAATCTACCTGCTGTTTGCTTTGCGTGAAGA
>WUAW01010600.1:36271-60578 GCA_017165845.1 Thaumetopoea pityocampa
ACACAGGGAATCCTAATTTGGGACTAGATCAATGTGTGTGAAAAAGTGTCCAGAATATTATTTTTATTATTATTATATTTTTTCCGCAGTTCTACCCTATCCCAGTAAAGGCAGTAGACCGTGGGCGGCTCACTCCTGGAGAAATACAAGCTCAGCTGCTGCACGTGATGGTGGACGCAGCGGGGGCGGCGCGCGCGCCCAGGGTCGGGCTGCTCACTGCCATGGGCCGGGACCAGTGGGCCAGGGCCAGGGAGCAGCTCGTTAAAGGTATTGCCTGCAAACCCTACAATACTATACAATATTATTTTATGCATAGTGTAAAGCTGAGAGTAACTTGTTCAAAACACTAAACTCTGGTATGTCTTCCCGCGTCAGTATTTCCGTCCGATTATAATGTAGGTGTCTATAAGACAAGAGTGAACAGGTTTTTATTAAGCTAGTACGTTTTAACATCCTCGGTTACATCGCCACTTATCATCGGGTGGGATTGTAGTCAAGTAGTGGTTTAAATATTTAAAAAAAACAACTGACGTCTGATTGGTTTAGTGGCAATGACCTTGATTTCTGAACCAAATAGTCCCGGGTTCAAATTCTGGTAGGGACAAACTTTTTATAATGCGCATAAAAGTTTGTACCCAAGTCATGGATATTTATTTATATATGTATTGTCATTGATCTATATAAGTATAATAATAATTATTAACGAATAAATATTTTTGAGATGTAATAAATTTTATATATGTTAAGTAGCGTTATTTCATTTACCCTCCAAATAGTTATATTAATTATATTCTTCGAGTGAGGGTAGCCATTAAAATATTAAATAATACTAAGTATTTCGTTGTCTAGTACTCAGGACACAGGGAATCCTAATTTAGAGCTGGATCAATGTGTGTAACAAATACGTCTACAATATTACGTGTCCATTATGTAGTTATATAATAATACAATATAATTTATTTATGCTATTATATATGGTGGTAATTCTGCTTTAATGGCATTTAACTATATTTAGTCCCTCCCTATCGTTTTTTAATATCAAACGCCAAAGCGTGATAACTACAATTTTGATGCTGTCAGTCTTGTTTAGGTACGTTAAAATTCAGAAATATAGACGCAACCTCGGAACATGCTGACTAAAGATACGCAAAAACGCAATATTTTTTGTACTTTTTGACAGAAATGTAAGTTGGTACTCGCTAAAAATATTTGCTATCTCGTTTTGGTGATTGGTATTAAAAAAATATATATATAGGAAGTAGAATCTAAATTTAAGTTGTGTTTTATTAGAATTGACACTGTTGTGTCCCGTAAATATATTAAAATATTTTAAACCAACTAAACACGCCGCCCGTGAAGCGACCCCTCACCCCCAAGTGCAACCCCTTCCCCGCGCGCGAGCTTACTTTACGCGCCCTTTCGGCGAAGCAGCGACCTCTTACTATAATTGACCTTTCGACTATAAAGCTGAAATAAAAAGACGAATGACCCCGAATATAGTTTATGAGTCATGGCCCCAATACAGTGAGGGGTACAAAAGCAAAGATGACGCTGCCCATGCCGTGGGGTGCGTCGACGTAATGATGTTCAGGTACCCTTTGGGTTGTCCTTACAAGTCTCTCCATCGCCCATCTTACTATTCGTGACTTTATCGTGACGTGATTGGCTAATATATGGACAGTACCAATGTTCGTGGTACCATTTCTATAAAAAATGGACAGTACCGCCTGTGGTTTTATACCTCACAAGGGAGCGATGATACACGAGTTGTCAGACGCTTGCTTATCATTATCGAAGCCCTGGGTTCTAATCCGGCTCTCACTTCTGGTTTTATAAAAAAAATAGTTATACAAATCATAATTTCTGCTTTATATCATTTGCTTCCAATGTAGGGAAATACTTCCAGCAAATTTAAATTGTGTTAGAAGAATAGCAACGGGATCCCCTCTATCACATTGGATCAGATATGTCTAGACCTTTAGTTCCCAAAGTGGTCCAGGTGGACCCCCAGGGGTCCACGAGAGACTCGACGGGAGTCTACGTTGACGTACGCAAAATTCCATAGTTAGATCTAATCTTCACATTTTTGTCGAGTTTTGGGAACATGGTTGAAATGTAGCTGCAGGGGGTCCACCGGAACCAGCTAAATTTTGAAAGTGGTCTATGGGGAAAAAAGTCTGGAAACCTCTGCTCTAGACTATAGACGAAATGTGGGCGTATTATAATTTTCACGGATGAAACGATGTAGAGATCAGGGCGTACTCAGTCTTTTAGCTTGCCCGGCAACACAATGAGGAATTTAACATTTTTGATCTTTATGAAATGGCGATAGCGTGATTCGCCACCGGACACGTATCGTTTCCCGCAGGAAGGAAAAGTGTGCTACGGAAAACCACTCTGCTTATAGCAAATGGAATGAAGTGGTCTCGGTTTACCCCAAATCTTGGTAGTATAGAAGTCAGTATTCCCGCCTGTCATGCGGAAGACCGGGGTTCGATTCCTCGCTGTTTCCGAGAAAGTTCTCCGGGTTCGCGAGAAATTAAATGCCGTACAGGGAAAAGATGCGACTGTATGTATGTATGTATGTAGACGAAGGTAACCGCATGAACATGGAGCTGATCTCCCGGGCGCTGTGCATCCTGTGTCTGGATGAGGGCGGGGGGGATCGTGCCGACGTGGACTCGGACACCAACGGGATGCTG
Source organism: Thaumetopoea pityocampa (assembly GCA_017165845.1). NCBI lineage: Eukaryota > Metazoa > Arthropoda > Insecta > Lepidoptera > Notodontidae > Thaumetopoea > Thaumetopoea pityocampa. The sequence continues at coordinate 38,974 of WUAW01010600.1, forward strand.
CGCGCCATGCACGGCGCCGGCACCCGGCACCACTCCGCCAACCGGTGGTTTGACAAGACTGTTCAGGTGAGCGGCGAATGAAGGGTCGAAGGCTATGTACTGTTATAAAATTGTTAAATGTCAAATTTTATAAATCAAAAATATTTAAATAAAAAAAACTGCTCAGATCGACTATTAGGGGCTGATGAAACCAAACCCGTCGATGTTTGTTTGTTTGTTCGAACTTCACGCAAAAAAAGCGGGTAGATTTTGGTCAAACTGTCTTAAAGGCACTATTCCAACTTAAATACTGCAGCAAGTTTCATAAAAATCGATCCAAAAATTGAAGATACAGCTTGATCCCTGTTTTAGACGACGCCGTTTAAGGCACGGGAGTTCAAGTAAAAGTGGTTCAACGCTTTTTATATAAATCTATGATTGTCTCGGGATTTCCTCAGTAGAGGAAATCAGATATTCACGCGGGCGGAGTAGCAGGCAAAAGCTATTACTAAATATTTCACATACTCTTATTAATAATCATAAATATCAAACATATATGTACCTACACACATCATTCATACATTTTAGAGGTACATATCACAGCACATATTTAAATACGAGGATATGTGGTATGCTCGATGTCTCAGAGACATGACCAGGGATCAAGCGTCGGGTGTACCGCCTGGGATCATGCTGAGCTGGGTTCACATTTGGTACAGTTACTTTTGGTTTTTCTTTTCTTTTACATTGTATCTGTATTTTAGCTGTATCAAATAAACTTTTTCTTTCTGCCTTCCTTTCTTCTTTATCTTTGTGTATTTCTTCTTCTGCTTAGCGGTATGTATCTTGTTTTACTGTCAGTGTTTATCTTCCGATTCAATTTATTTCACTTTGTCTTCGATTTTGCCTGTAAGTAATTAAGTTACGCCGTTACATTTATAATAAGTCCCATTATCGATACGCATTTTTTCCAAATACAAATTATTCTTTAAAAGTTGTTTTACTTCTTCCCATTTCTCTCTCCTATTAGAGTTAACATCAGCATCATCATAACATAATTGAAGTCTGCAGGTTATGTCATTATTTATGACTTAAAAAGTCTGCAGTTGTCATTGCCCAATGCATGACTAAAGTATGTCAAAAAGTTCTGACCGCTTCTTCCCTTCTACCAGTTCCTGAAGATAATACAATTCTGTGGTAAATTTTAATACTTAGCGTAAAAACAACATTCACAAACCGGCCGAAATGACAGTTTGATGACTGATTTTATAAAGAATCGTTTACTTAAATGTGAACATCAGACCAAAAGTACATTTGTGGTGTAGTGATACCAGACACAGCTTGTGTAGGTTCGATTCCAGTTCCGTATCAATGAGTTATTTCTAATTTATGTATGGTCTACATTGTAGACACCAATGTACTTAACGGAGAAGGAAAACTTCGCGAGGAAACCTGCATGCCCGCATGGGTGCGTGAAGTCTACCAACTCACACTAAGCTAGCGTGGAAAACTACGACCTAATACCTCTCTTGATTAAGGGAGGACCGTGTCCCTGCAGCGAGGATGAATATGGGCTGGGGATGGATGATCAGATCAAGTAGTCATTATTCAGGTTGTAGTCACACTCCGCAAATAAGGAGTGCAAATGAGTTACTGACCAAATAGTTCGGCGCACGGGCCTCCGATAACTGCGTAAGGTCTGTACGCACTATTAAAATAACAGTGAACACGAATTGAAAGCGAACTGCTTGCGCTGGTGCGCCCACGACTTTATTTGTGCTGTTTATAAACAAGACCATAAAAAACATTTGATTGTGTTTTAGCTGATCATCTCAATGGACGGTACGGTGGGCATGTGCTACGAGCACAGCGCGGCAGAGGGCGTGGCGGTCGTCAGGCTGGCGGAGAGAGCCCTGGCACGGGCGGAGGTGGCCGACAGGCCCGCGCCCCCGCCCGCGCTGCTTCCCGCCCCGCAGGCCATGAGGTGGACCATCACTAATGACCTCAATAGAACTATAGATGTCGCTGCGCGAGACTTAGACCGGTAAGCTGTCGATATTTTTTCGAGATTTTGATATATACTTATGTACATACTAGCTTTTACCCGTGGCTCCACCCGCGTGAATAACGGTTTTTTCCTACATGGGAAGTCCCGAGACAGTCATAAATTTATATAAATAGCCCAAATCCCGCTTGAGCTCTCGTGCCGTAACGTCGACTACTAAAACAGAGATCAAACTGTATTTTCAATTCTACTGGACCGATTTGGATGAAACATGCCGCAGTATTTAAGTGGGAATTACCTTTAATACTGTAACAGTTTAATAAAAACATACCTGCTAATTTTTGCGTGAGGCTCGTACAAACAAATAAACATCGTCGGACTTGATTTCAGAAGCCTTTAATTAGTCGATCTGATCTGACTTACAAAATTTGACTTTTAACAATTTAATAATAGTTTAGATGTCCCTGTGTTTTTATTATTTAATAATAGTTTAGATGTCCCTGTGTATTTATTATTTAATAATAGTTTAGATGTCCCTGTGTATTTATTATTTAATAATAGTTTAGATGTCCCTGTGTATTTATTATTTAGAGTATTTCGTGTATATCATTTCCAGGTTTTTGTTGTTTGTATCTTCGAACTGTGACGTGACGGCTCTGTTCACACAATGTTGTCGATATTAATTACTTTCTGTGCGTGAAAGTCTGTAATTAGCTGCCTGTTGAATATGCTATTATTAATTTATTGTAGTACATAGCTGTAGGTTTTGCATGTTATAAATAAATAAATATGTACTGTGTGTTGCAGCGCGATATCCGACCTGGACTTCAAGGTGTACACGTACCGCGGCTACGGGCGCGAGTTCATGAAGGCCTGCCGCACCAGCCCCGACGTGTACATCCAGCTCGCGCTGCAGTACGCCTACTACAAGTGAGCCCGCCCAACTGTCCCGTCATTAGTTGGCGCTCGGAGACAGCGCAGATAAATATTCTGTGTCTGTCACTAGCGACATTTCTATCTCTGTTAGGGATTTACTCTCTCCTTTAACACTTCTGTAATCTTTTTTCCTAATGCGTTCCGCTGCATCGCGGGTATGGATACAATAGAATATAGAAGTCGCACGCAATAAATTGCTTAACGTCTTCCTACTGCACCGAAGCTCTGCCGGAACGGAAGTCGTGTTAGCATAACATGGCCATGAGGTGAATTTTCATAGCATATATTTGCTGTAGCAGGGAACTTTAATAGCTGCCAAGATTTCTTTGTATCGTAAAGGCGAATAAACTATTGCACGTCTCTACGGGCCGAGCTTGGATTTTGGCGTGCCCTTCGTTCCTCTTGGAGGCTGATCTTCCTCCAGGTGAACAAAAATCGACCGTAATATAATTTGCCGTGAGGTAGACGATATAATTAGACGTAATAATATATCTATCATAATTACTCACTAGTTACATCTGTCACAATTACTCACTAGTTACATCTGTCACAATTACTCACTAGTTACATCTGTCACAATTACTCACTCGCCTGTTTCGCGAGCTAGTTGTTTTTTTGGTGAATAATCTAAGAAAGATTAACTCTTTGTATTGAAAATAGAAATGTGTGTAGTTATAATGAATGCATCACTGTACATCACCAAATCTCTGTGCTCATCATTGTGATGATGCAAAAGCTTCAGGGTTAGATCCACAACTGTATGCTGTTCTCCAATAGAACAGAAAATGCTTTCTTCAGCAGCCACTCATGCTGCCTTGGTCATAATTCCTCTAGCGTGTGTCATGTCTATCGAACATAAACTTTATCTCGTTTCCTCTTCTTGAAGTATATCGAAAAACAGCTGAGGCACAGTATCTCGCCGAGTACTGAATATAGAATATAGTGTTGCAACCCAAAACCTTTGATAATCGTCACTTAATTTGTCCAGGATGTACGGCTGCCTGGTTACAACGTACGAGTCCGCGTCCCTGCGCCGCTTCCGCAACGGCCGCGTGGACAACATCCGGTCGGCGCACGGCGCCGCGCTCGCGTGGGCAGCCGCCATGTGCACCGCCGAGACGCCGCCCCTCAACGAGAACATCGACGACGGCCAGAAGAAGGTCTCCTTCAACTTGTATGGGGTGAGAAACGTGCTTGAATGTTTGTTTTCGAGAATAATTATTTAATATAATAATAAATAATAATAGGATTAATCTCATTCATAACATAACAATTACTGAATTGTATATAAACTACGAAAACTAATCATACTGTACCAAATCATTCTAATAAGCACCGTAGACCCACAAGCGGCACGATTTTCTCAGAGTTCTAAGGAAGCCTATATCTCACATGTAAACGATAACAAGACTGAACTCTGCAAGATGATGATATTTCATCATTATTTTAAAATCAGGAACAGAAGAAACTTGAACTCTTTGAAGAGGCGGCTCGCAAGCAGACAGCAATTATGGAAGCAAACATCCTGGGACGAGGAATTGATAACCACCTGCTCGGGCTTAGGGAGGCTGCAAGAGAGACTCTGGGCGAATTGCCGCAAATTTTCACTGATGAAACGTACAAGCGGATGATCGAGTTCAAACTGAGCACTAGTCAGGTAAGTGGACCTGAATTAGTTTCAATATGTTACGTGGCGTGTTTTTTGATCCTGTGGTTGCCATGAGACCCGGCTGAGCAATACGCCAGGGTGATGGGAAGCAGTGCTAACTTGCAATTCAAATAACAGCTAATATGATCCCCAAAACGTCTACTTCGGGTGGACAGCGGCAGAACATTTCGAGATTCTACCGAGTGTTGATGCTAAAATTGTCAGAATTATCCAAATTTATATTTTAATGCTTTAAGCTTTTTTTATTATGGTAACTTTATTTATTGTGCTGGTTCTGAATAAATTTGCTTTCTTTCTTTCAAAATTTTTTAAAGAGAAATCGCAGTTTGCTATAAGACCGTCCAATATAGAAAATTATTATTTAGTAATTAACTAGCCATATTCTCCAATGGATTTCCTACTGTCAATATCTCAAGAACTATCTGCACTTTAACCCACTTAGTATCATGAGGAACTTGCCGTGCTGTTATGATGTTTTGGCTGGAAACCCAAGACCTGAATATTATAGACTCCTCACAGCTACTGTATTATGTAGCTTTATTAAAGATGCATTCAGTAACCCTAAAATAGAACCCCTCTTAATCCCTATTAGGGCCATGGACAACACAAAAAACCCCATAGGATTGACCGATGTCAAGGTATCCAAGCTTTGAAATGAAATATATTTATTTACGTGAAACACTGCATAGAGGTGTTATTAAGAATGAAAAAAAAGAACCACAATATTCCGCTCATACAAGCCAAGCGAATATTAAAAAATCACAATATTACAATAAAAAAAAATATTTTGTGCTGACAACCCGGTCAGTATAACAGGCGGTCAGAACGCTGGCCACTCTACACTGCACTCTGAACGTTTAGCGATGGCTGTATAACGAGAGATTGGGCCGGCGCTATGGACACCCTACCGACCGGCAAGGGTGTTCCTTTCTTAGAATATTTACAGCTTTCATTTAATCATTGTTTTATTCTATCTGTATATAATTTTTAAAAAATCTGACGCGCGGTACATATGTATAGTGTACAAGAAACCAATCCTTTAGCGTTTTGCTGAACCTGTTAGCCGGTCGCTCTTTGATATCCTTAGAAATTTATTACATATTCTACCACACATAATGTAAGTTTTTCATATACATTTTCGTCCTCGGTACACTGGGTAAAAAGGTTCTGCTTGGATTTCTGGTAATTCTAGGATACATGCTAACTGCTTTGAATGAGTTAGGATGTGTTTTATGAAATTTAGCTGCATCCAAGATACTTTGACCCGCAGAGGCCTTAGTAAGGTAATATAACCAATGTGCAGGTGGCCACCACGACGGACGGCACTTTCATGGGCTACGGCGCGGTGTGCCCGGACGGCTACGGGTGCAGCTACAACCCCAAGAAGGATTGCGTCATTTTCTGCATCTCCTCCTTCGTCTCGTCCAGCGTGACTAACACGGAGGCTTTCAGGCAATCCTTGGAGGAAGCTCTGGACAGCATGAAGTTGATGTTCCAAGCGAGGAAGGTGGACCCTTAAAAAGTTCCTTTAATTATTTTTATTATATTATACATTTTCTTAATCATTAACTACGCTTACAAAGTAACAGTGTTAAAAATATTCATTGTTTAAAATGTTTATCGCGAAACATTAATTAATTAACATATTTATTCGGTGTTATAAAGCTAAATTTTTTATATAGACAAAGTTTTACGATTGCGCACGCATTTCGATATTAATTAGCAAATATGAACGTAATCACTTCTACAATTATATAAAAAATATATTATATACCTTAAAGTGTATGGACTATATTGTTTGTGCACTGAAATATATATTTAATTTAGGTTAATATATATTTAAATGCACGCCGAGCTATTATCTATAGGGAAACAAAACATATCAGTCAATGACTATTTTATTACTTATAAGTATAGCAATGACATATCAATGCAAATATTTATTAAAAAACGTATTAAATTAGGAATTCTACTTAGTATTATATTATTATAAAACTATATTTTAATACTCTCGGTGGTTCTATACTCATGACTCTCTAGTCATGATATTGCAATAAATAGACTGTTATCGAAATTAACTATTTTACCAAATCGTTGCCCATTTTCCAAGTTTTATGCTGATTAGTTATATGGTGACTTAGCCATGCTTAATATAGTTTAAAATATAGCTATATACTTGTTCTGTTGTAAGTCTGCATTATTATGAATTCTCTAAATCCACAATGAGACCTTTTTATTCTGAGAATCAATCGAAACAAAATATTTATTTTGATTGTATAGTTTTTGTTACTAAGTATACCTTATTGGTGTTATGTGTTACTATAAAATAATGTAATGTTAACTACCGTTAATTTCTCACTCTCTCAAAGGATGTCCAAGTACTCAAAATATTAATTAAAAATTGAATGTTTTTGAATAGTATATTTATCAACGTAAAAATATGTTTTTATAAAGTAATATATGTTATACAATGAACTTAAGTTTTAATAAATGAAGCACAAGCTTTTTATCGTAACTTACTTAGTCCGTAGAATACCAATCTTAGTATCATTTAGTGTCTAGTTAGAAACTCAATGTAGTATTGTATATTCCGGTTAAAACGGCCCAGCTCCCCTAGTCAAGTTGATATTCGACAATCGTTATCGCTAATAGAGACGAAAAAATGTATTGCAATGACACCTCTAACTTCGTCTATTCCATAAGTCACACGTGACTTATCGAATAGAAATGTCATTCCAATACATTTTTTCAGTTTTCTATTAGCGATAACGATTGTCGAATATCAACTTGACTACGGGGGCTGTTCTAATATAAACTGTGTATTCAATTTTTCGAATCTGATCAACACAAAGTGACGTTTTTAAATAAATTCGGTATATAAGCGTAGCAAAGAATAACACATAAAATAATAGGGCCTTCACGAACAACCTCCAAACAAACAAAATGTGTGTTTCAAATTGACCCACAATGTTGTTAATGAAAACGTTAGCCAATGAGTTTATGTAGTAGATCGAAGTTTTAGACCTCTATACAATTTACTTATACATTTGTTGATGTTGTACTTCATATTTATGTATGCTCTACTCTAGGTAGATATATATATACTTAGGTAAGATGGATCTAATAATAACTAATAAATCTAATATTAACATTATGTTGCCATTTCTAGATAATAATGAGAGTATAACTTTGTTGATATTGTATACCTGTGAGAATTCTATTTGAATTTGTGCTAATTTTGGTGCTTATTAAACACAATTCTGTTGAGCCAAATGCAAAACAGTTGTATTGATTACATAAAATCTTAAATTAGACCAAATTTTAATTAACTGACTTCAGTATACCAAAGTTATCTCCTCAAGTAATGCTAGTTTATATTTATAATGTAAGTGATAAATCTACTAAACATCACCTTTTATTAAAATACTGTGACTTACGTCATAGTAAATATTAGTGCCCGTTAACATAAATATTGCACCCACTAGTTAATTCAACTGTCAATATTCAACCAATTAATTATATTAGTCTTTAAGTAAATAAGTAAACACAACAGATGAAATTCTAACAATTTGAACAAATTGTTTTTTGAATTGTAGAGTTAATTCATCATTCGATGTTGATTAGTGCTGAGAAACGGATGGTTAAACTCCTCTTTCATTCGAAAAGAGGTTAATTAAACTGCTAAAATTGTCATTGTTAAATAATTTAAATACACCACAATGATCCTCTTATGTAAACGTGATGACGGAAAAGAAACAACTAAAAATTTACTCAAAAAGCTGTATTTCTGAATTTCCATTTTCATCCGACTGCGCTAGAAGGAGGGTTATGCTTTTCGAGTGTATGTATGTTTGTATATTTCTTTGGTACGCTCTGTAGCCTAAACGGCTTGATGGATTGTCGCTTGAGAGCTGTCGTTAGATTCGTTTTAACTGTGAGAGTGACACGTTTTGTTTGCACGCGTGGAAAATGCCTGAACGCGTACCGCCATACGAGTGCGCGACATAGTGGTTATGTGGGGCTTGCTTCCACTATAAACATCACATTGCCATTCTTGAGCCCCGTTGCCCAACCGCGGGGACCGAGTATTCATTACCGCGGTGTGAGCGGGCCTCGGCCTGTTCTTTATGGGCCTTTCCTGTCGGTAGAAAGCCTTGTTCTGCGTGTCCGCGTACAGGCGCACAGAGCGTTAGTGCGCCGCCTCCACGGGCCTGCTACCGATCGAGCGACGGGGCGCACTTTCCAATGCCCGCAGACCGACCTTCATGGTGGACGAAGGTCGTTGTTGGCGTGAGCTCTGAGCCTATGCTCAGGGCACTTTTAACGGGAAGGGTTTGAGCTAGACGCGCCCCGTTCGCCCTCTGCCGTCTAACACTCGGTAACTGTGACACTGGGTACATCAAAATTATATAACATTTACATTTTTCACGCAGTCGGGGTTTTTAATCATAGTTTTCGTTGAGCACATAATCTATATATGTATGTACATACTTAGACTTTTAAATAGTTGCTATCTTATAAGCAGGAATCTGCCATAATGTCTACGCTTGGTAGCCGTCTTGGAGATTGAAATAGATTTCGATTGAATAACAGGATCACGCTGTTTATTTCCCATTATCATGGTACGTCCCTTAGCGGATTGTTACCTCAGGTGATATAGAGATACGCATTTATAAACCGTTAATTGAAACGATTCAAGTTAAAATAAACAGAGACACCAAGTAATGACAGTCATTCACATGCTTCACATTCAGCGTGAGGATATGATTTTCGCCCCGCACACCTGGACCTACAAAATCCATGTGCCAATCATAATTTGTATGATTATCACTTCCTTTTGGTGATGGGAGAAAATCTGTGAGAAGATCCTCTATATCTTATATCTTAATTCATGCTGAGTCTCAACTGATTCCACTGTCAAACCTGTATGGTTTTATAGGGCTATGTAATGTACATTGTATTGTTTTGTATGACTAATTAAATAAATAAATAAATACATACATACATACACTCACGCCGATAAAGCCCATAAAGGTAGACAGAGACTATAGTACATACTACATACATACATACAGTCACACCTCTTTCCCGTTGGGGTAGGCAGAGACCACTTCTTTCCATCTGTTATGGTCATTCACTGTAGCAAAGTGGCTATCCGCAGCCCACAAATAAATAAATATATAATATGAATAATAAAATAAATGCACGACATACGACAGGCTCGGCCCCGTCACATTGAGTCACATCTCTGCTTACTCCTCCCAGGATGTTAAGGGAAGAGAAAATTAAAATTGAATTGATATAACAAAACAGTTACAATGGGATGATGAGAGGCTTTTAAAGCAGATAAAGTTTAAATACCTTCACTATGCCCGTAGCTGTAGTGGTGAACACAAAGAGGCCCTTTATCCGAGACGGGCCTCGACCTTCGCACTTGAACTCCGAGGACGTGACCGACCCCTGAATACTATTACGTACCGAAAAGGTTTAGCAAATGAAAGGGATCCGTTCAATTCTATTGTACGAGCAAATTAAGTATTCCGGGTATTTCATTGAAACGACATTCGTTTATCTTCTTGAATTACCCGTTATTTTATAAAACATCAATTGTATTATTATTAAACTTTTAAGCTGAAACTGTTTAATAAGAAAAAACGGCAATTAAATTAATTAATGAAAAAAAAGATTAATTATTATTTTGTGTTAAACTGTATTAACTAAATTTTTAAGGCATTATTTATTATGAAAAGTAATAATGCATGATTTGGTAAATTATTTTGTATAATTAAAATTAAATTAATTATTTAACATAAATTTACGATAAATTGCGAGTGATATCTCTCTGGTGACAGGTATTTGTGTGGTCCTAACGAACGGTCACCTGGCAGCTGCTAATGACACCCTCACAAACACTTGGTGCCCGTGCACTCCATCAGACCAAGTCAATATAGGTCACCACGTCGGATCAAAAAACTCCGATTAATAACATTTATATAAAATAATGCGATGCTTCACACGGCTCGACTCACATCCAATTTTTTTCATCTCAGTTTCCTAACCAACAAGTAGGTAGATTGGTATGTCACATTTATTCACCTACCTACATACTGAACATAATAATTAATTACAAATTAACGCGGCTATTTTAAACAGCGATGATAACGAGTTATCGGTATTTTGTATTCAACATTTGCACACTCAAAAAATTTTAAGATACCAGAGTACTGTTTTTTAGTTGGTTAAAAAAATGTTATAAACAATTTTACTGCCATTACGATTGATATCGATTCTTTGCTCACAACTAATTCGAAAAGGTAACTAAATTTGCAATTTAGTTGTGCTATAAATTACAATCAAAAGATTAAAACACATAACTAAGTATATCTATTGCTTTAACACACTATAAGGTAATAAGTTAATATTGACAATCAGTCAGGTTGTATTAGCTGATTCACAAAAATTTAATTAAACCATTGGACAATTATTTGTTTGTATTAACTAGGTCAAGTTGTTTAAAATAACCGAATTTACATCGTATAAATTAACTTTTTAATTTTAATTAAAAAAATAACAATCATAATTTATAAGTACAGAGAATTAATTGGTTATTAAAATAACACAGTTGTCTCTGCTATTAGTTACTAAGTGAATCTGCTATATTAGCAGAGTTAATTGGTTGTGAAAAACAGAAAGATTTTTTGATTGCACGTGACTCTCCAAGTCACCGGTCCACTAGGAGGCAGCCCTATCCAACTAAATAATTGTACAGTATAATCTGTGGCACGGCGGGTACTGCATAGGGGACTGGCACGGGGAGTGCTATGACTGCACTATCCTCCTTTGGTTTCTTTGTCGTGGTGGTAGTCTGGACCTCTACCTGCACCGGTATCGGTACACCGACCGGTACTGCCACTGGCATGGGCCAAGCGATGCCATGGACGGGGTACGCCGGCACTGCCATTTGTAAGTTCACGGGGCTGCTTGTTAGAATTATTATTGCTACAATTCGTTGAATATTCTGGAAGGAAAAAAAAACATTAAGTAAAAGAGGTTTGTTAGGCTAGTGCTCTCGGTAGAGAGTAGTACATTCCTTGGGCTAGTGTGTAATGGTACCTCAACACGTCAAAGTATATGCTTACAAGTAATGATTGAAATTAATTAATTTGTAAACTAAATAAAATTTGACGTATTGCGTCTCTAATACAATTTATCGAAAACTTATTAAAGTGATAAGATTATATAATTTTTTTTTTAATTAAACTAATATACAAAATTAATGTGACTACTAAAATAAAATAACGCCTCTTTAGCTAACAACAGCACTGGCTCATTTTTGCTCAAAAATGTAATATCGTTGTAGGAGTATATCCAGCGAGGAACGCAGTCGGCATTCTGCGCGACCACATTTATTTGATTAATTTTTTTCAACTATTTTGTCCATCATATTTTTGTTTGCGTCTATCATATTTTAATAAATTAAATATATAAATACACTTACGCCGGTATCCCATACGGTTAAGCAGAGACCACAGTTCGCCACATACTACAATCCTGACACACCTCTCTCGCCTCATCCACATTTATACATTAATTGCAACAAATTGTTTTGTGGCGCCAACATAACAATAGCGTCACTCCAGATCTCCCCGTGGAGCCTGTGAGTATCAGCTAAAGGATGAACCAGGATAACAGGCCTTATTCTGTTATTCAATTCAATCCTACCACGTTCTCAAAGACGCCTGCCAAGCGTAGATAATATCGCTCATCCAATAGAATAACGACGTAATTGCAAAAAATTTAAAATTTTATTTTTTGTTTAATTTGGATGATTTGTTGTTTAATATGGATTTTTTTTTACGAGAATGCTTAAATTATTAATAATAATTTATAAATAAACAATGAAAAATCATGAAAATTGATATGATTTACAAAACGGGTATAATCCAATTTTAACTGAAACACTTCTGATAAATTGCAAAAATGTAATTACGTCATTGTTCTATCGGATGAGCGATACAGTAAAACCCTTCTTTTTAAGGAATAGTTCCATGACGATGATGAATTGAAATAGGGTTATATAAATCAAGGCCGTAGTCAGGGGGGATCAAGGGGCATTGATCCCCCCGAAATGTAAAAAAATTAATTATTTTAGTAAGTATTAATGAGACTGCAGCTATATGCAGTGCGCCCGTCTCACTCTGTTGCTAAATCCTCCCCAAAATTGTTTTCTGGCTACGTACTGTATACAAATTCAAATTATGAAGTGTAACTTACTGTCAACATAGCGATCATGATATACTCTCTGGTACATGAAACGTATGCAGCGCGTTTGACTCGTGACCCTTATCGCCGCGCCTCGCCCCCTACACAGCATTGTTCGGTTGCGTGACATCACATGGCGGCGGGTATTTCTCGACTACTCCCGCGCATATTGCACAACCATTTTATTGAACATTTTACGACGGTACAACTTTTATTGTAGCTATTAATCGCATAGCACTTGTGTTGAATGTTAACGCATAGTACCAGGCACCGTTTGATGATCAATTTATGAGAGTGAATGAAAGTCGCGGGCAGTTGGTGACTGCAGGCGGTTCATGGCCGCCCAGTGTTGTGATCATCAGAGGTCTATGCCCAGCAGTGGACATTGGTGAACTGATATGATGATGATTAATGCAAGAGTTGACAATGTTAATGACATTTAGAATTAACACTTTAAGCACCATGGGGGCTACCGGTGACCTCTAATGTTTTTTTTTGTTATAAATGCCAAATAATACGTAAGCCATAGCGGATAGCCACTTTCACAATCGCAGCAGATGGAAAGAAGCCGTCTCTACCAAGCCCAATGGGAAAGAGGCGTGATTATATGTATGCATGTATTATGTACTACGGTCTTTGTCTACCCTTATTTTTATATTTCTTTTATGGCATTTAACATGGCTCGGAAACCGGTTAAATTTTCAAACCGGTTTGGCCATAAGTACATAGGAACATAACTATTTCGGTTTGGTTCCTTCAAACCGGTATATTAAATGCTATTCTGCAAATAAAGTTCTCTTTAAGGTTAGCGTTCTTCAACCGTCACTAGCCGGTATGTCCTTGAAATTTCTTTAATGTAACGTCGCCGAGAATAGAGCCTCAGAGTGTACTATTTGCCGCGTTTGACTAACCAGATTATTTCTGTTATAGAACAAAATGTTCATCGGTTTTGTTACGAACGAAAACGATATACGAAACGGTAAAAAATTTTATTAACTGGCATATTTTAAACCGGTTCCAAGTCTTGGCGTTTAATGCGTGGTAATTAGTGGCATAGAACAGTTTCTCAGTACAAAAGCGCCACTTCCGATGAAAATGTGGGTTCAGTTCTTCTTCATAGTAACACTATCTGATTTGGTTAACATTTACTGTAATTTTCGATAATCCCTACTGTAACTAGTGTCATATAGATACCAGCTGGGCCCTAAGTCACAGTCGTGATTTTCAAAACATTTAGGAGGATAGATCTTGTTTCGGTGACCATTGTTTTAGCAAGCGACAGTACGAGTGTTAGATGCAGACTGCTGACTAGGTTACAGCCTCCTCGGGGCTGTCCGCGAATAGCAAGTCGTAGTTTACAGAAGTAGCTGTATTTATGAACGCAGAATCTAGATAGTAACTACAAGTCAAATAGCTCGTATCCAACTCGTCGCCGACAACGCGTAATTCGATTGATGAGTTAACAAGTAATTAGTAATTTAGTGTTTAAAATTTATCAAATGTATTTATTATACGTTGTGTAGATGTAAGATTAAAATTTGAATGCTGTGGTGATATTATACAATTTAGATTGGTAAAATACCGACTTTGAAAGCTTATAGGATAGGTACCTACTGTATCTATGTGTACCTACTCTGCTATATATCTCAGTATTTAATACTTATTGAATATTTTTTTTCAGAGTTTATAAAATATTTTGTTTATTTATATATAATTGTTTATAATACGCTTTTGGTAATTACAGTAGTAATTTGTTATAGTATTAAACATTAGACATAGGGGAACATTTACATATCAAAGTGTCACCTGTCATGTCTGACATGACCAAGAATATCAAAAACATATCAAAGCCTTAGTGTTATGAATATTAGTGTGTAATTTATTCAATTAATGTTATAAACATATCCATATACTTTACAATTAAGTCAAATTTAATCCGTAGTTATTTGATGTCCTATTATATCAATATCTCTTTGAGTAATAAAAAAGTATTAAAAATATTTGTAGTTATTATAACCTCTATGTAGGCACTTACATGTTGTAAAATGCACAAAATGTTATTTATAAAATTTATCAAATTAATTACACAATTATGAATTTCTGTTCTATAATTTTTATCATGAAGAAATCATCTACTTTGCTATTATTTTAGTTTTTTCTTACTTGAAATGATCGTTTATTTACATGTGTGGATTTATTATTGTATTTTATGATCATCATATAGTTATATGATGATCATAAAATACAATAATATAATATAATCAATAATATAATCCAATAATAAATACAAGTTTGTATTGCGACAACTTAAATCCAGCAAATGTTGTGTGTGAACGTAGGTACTTTAAATATTTAACTGTCCGCATAGGAGTTGTTACGATTATTATAAAATATATCGTTCACATCAGATTTGCCTAAATACACATCTCATAGGCAGATTTAGTATACTATTAATTAAAGAAATCATCAATAATTTAATTATGAGTCTTAATAACTTATCAAGTGTTCAATTTATTCATTTCCTGCTTTTGTTAATCACATTTAATTTATTTTGTTTAAACTATGAAGATAGTTACAATTACTTGTTTATTTTAATATATAGATAGAAGTCAGTGTACCTGTATAATTAGACACAGACGCACGATATAACTGCTACGTCATAAAACATACCTGATAATAAAATATACACCTCCTTTAAACCAAATTATATTAATTACACCGTAATCATATTGTATATGATAATATTATGGATGATAATGATATTATATTAATAATATATATGCATTATTTCCAGATAATGGCTTAATGTATTAGATACCATGCCATGACAAAAGAAAACAATTTGTCTTAAACAAAACTATAGCTCGATATTCTATTTGTCTAACTTACTCTCCTATCCACTGCTAAACAGTGCTCCATGTCTGTTCTAAACTCTGTAAATTCTTTCTTCATTCAGTATTATTATTGAGATGTGTAATCTCAATTATTTAAAGAATTAATTAATTTAAAACCTTTAAATCTATTCGCAATAAAGGTGATCCTAGTTGCTACCAGGGTAATTTAAGCATAAAATAAGTTGTATTCGCTGTCGTGCAGTAACGTCTCGTTTATAATACATATCAGTAGTGTGTAAGTGTGCTCGTGTCAATTCGATGTTGTTCTGAATAAAATCCATTCGGATATAATTTAGTTTTATTTAACCTATGACATCAGTTTTGCTAACAATTTGAATGTAGGCCCCTCTTGATTTTGAGGCGGTAGGCTAGTTAGCCTGCAGGAGAATCCGATTCTGCCCCCCTAGCCAAGTAGACTTATGATAATCGTTAACGCTAATAGAAACGAAGAAACGTATTGGAATGATATTTCTATTCGCCATGTTACCCGTGACTTATTGATTAGAAATGATTCCAATACATTTTTTTCGCTTTTATTAGCGTTAACGACTGTAGAAAGTCAACTTGGCTAGGGGGACTGATTACGATAGTAACCAGTTAATCGACTAGTTGATAAACGGCTGTTTCGTTAACCATAAATATTTTGACGAAGCATTTCTAGTCCAGGGATCCAGTTATTACTCACCCTTAGAAGCCTTGCGCATATATGTATGTCTGGCAGATACCGTGTCTGACGCGTTAAAGGCAACGCACAAATCTTTTCGCGTGGATCGTGGAGCAATATGTATTCAAGGTTTTAGTGTGTCCATAGGGCTCAGGTAGTAAATTAAGGGTTAAACTTCATACACTGATGGTATGTTATGGGCGAATTGAATGCCTTGGAGATTTTCGACTAGTAACGTTTGGGGCTAAATTAACATATTTTAAGATAAAGTATAGAAAGGAAAAGGAGGATGAGTCATAACTTAGAAAATTAAAGTTATACTTTCTTAAAGACCAGTCTTTTAAGAAATCAGTCCCCCTTTGCCAAGTTGACATTCGACAATCGTTATCGCTAATAGAAACGAAAAATGTATTGGAATGACATTTCTAAACGCCAAGTCACCCGTGACTTATCGATTACAAATGTCATTCCAATAATTTTTTTTTTTCGTTTCTATTAGCGATAACGATTGTCGAATGTCAACTTGGCTAGGGCAGGATATCTTGACCCTTGAAATAAAAACAATCTAACGACGGGCAGAAACGAGACTCACAATGAAATACACGTTTTGAATAGCTCCATTTATTTACTAAAAAGGCTGCCATTAAATAGCTAATCCATCCATTTTAAAATTCTAAAAACATATAACTCTCTACGTAATATATAATATTTATATACTCGCATATAAAATAATACAACTTACTAAAATATTATCTCTTTTATATACAAAAAAATCATACCTTAACTTAAACAACGAGACTGTTTAGCTTAAATAATAAGAATATGATGACAAACATATTATATATTTTTATATACAAGTTGGTATATATCTGTACGCCAGAGGTATAAAATAATGACTCCACTTTTTTCAAAATTGCACATACATTAATCGTAATCGTAAAAGTTCGTTTTGTTTAATACTGTAAACATGAAGTCTTACGATAGTGAAGAAAAGAAATACCCAAACGAGAAAAATTATTAATTCACAAATACTAAAGGTAAGTTTTAAAATTTATGTTTTGGCACTTGATGTTGTGCGCATCCGAGATACACATAAATCAGCTTGCAGACGATTTGTAGTAGTGTTTGTACACTCAGTGACTAAAACCGGAACAAACCGGTTTGCGTTAGCTACCACGCGCTTCGCACTCTCGCATCAGTCGCTTATAAGTACCGTTAGGAGTTAATTATATATTTTAAGTACCTACCAATAAAAATAGAAAAAAAAATTAAAATTATTTATTTATTCATTTGCTGACCGTACACTACTACATACGCAAAAACGTCTCCAAGCTGATTGGGCGGTACAGACATATAATACACTCACACCGATGTACCAACGACATACATAGATTACAGCAGAGACTAACTCATCACACACGATTCCGAGACACCTCTTCCACTTCAACCTAAGTTCAAACATCCAGTTGCATATCGTTTGGGTAATTATTTGCATTAGGTTGTTTTGGCAATCTTGAAATAAACTTTAATCTACAGAGCACTCTTGGCTATAGTAAATTTTGGCGCAATTCAAACACTTGAGAAAAAATAAATTCTTAAAATCACATCGTAATGGAAGCTACCAATGCGGCTATGTTTATTGTAGTACTTACGATTGATCGATATTTACTACTGTAGTGGTGGAATAAAAATCTTCATTAAGTACAAAAAACACAATAAATGGGCAAAAAACAGGTGCGACGACAAGCAAAGCGCGGAGAACCATGTTAGGTTGTTATAGAACACGCCACCGCTAAATAACCAGTAATTAACAAGAGTCGTTGCGCCGAGTGGTACTTTTAAAATTTACAACAGTCGCGGGTCTTCTATCGATTAAAATTTATTTGAAGTTAATAAATCCAGAATAATGTAAAAAAATTACCTTATCCACGATATAAAAAGGGATGCCTGTGTGCTCGTAAGAAGTGAAACTTCTTAGGTGCGTTTCGATAGTGGTGCCGTCGGGTCACTTCGTCGAACCGAATTAATATTCGGTTCGACGAAGTGACCCGACGGCACTCGGGTTCCGACGATGTACTCGCTCGGTAATCCGAGCGGGTACATCGTCGGAACCCGAGTCGCGCCGAAGTGTACGCGCGTAACGCGTAACCGTGGTGTTTTTATTTTGCCTAGTTTCACTTAAAAAAATACATTTTTTTTTATTTTACCTAAACTTTCACGTAAAAAAAAAGCATTTTTTTTGTTTTGGCTAAAGTTTCACTTAAAAAATAGGATATACATTTTTTTTGTTTTGGCTAAAAATTCATTCTATGAAATCCATTACATTTTTTATTTTACCTAAAATTCACTTAAAAAAATACATTAAAGTATTGTATTCAGTGCGTGTTATCACAATCTCGTCATTTATTTTAATTCGCAATACTTAACACTAGCTGCGTATTGCATTAACTATAATGCATCTGCGATTAAATGCATCAACATGTAAATGCTCACTAACCATGCAGTCAAGGAATGGGGTTACAGATGGTGGCTGAAACAATAGCGCCGGGGCCAACGCATGTTGAATATGAGCATAACACTGAGTGCGAGCGAGAGGCGAATATAGATCACGCCATTTATAACCACGTTCTTTATCTGCGCGGTTAGCACGCCTATTAAATACATTTGGCCTTACTGAGTAAATGCTACAAAAATAGTATATTTATAATATTGATTGCATTCCCTTTGATTTCTATTTAGAAACTACCATTGGTTGTCAATTATTCATAGAATATTACAATTTTTATTTTTTTTTCACTGCTGAGTCATTGCTTTTTAGTCTCGCAGTCGCTCTAAAAAGCGCTGGATTCTCAAATCAGTCGCTGATGGAGTGACTCAATTATTATATTAGTGCGACACAGCATCCGATATATTTAATCCAAAAAGTTGGTCTATTACAAGCTAGTTCCAGCTAGAGGTAGTTAAGCTGCATATTGATTCTATATCATACGAGCTGCACTTTGTCCACGACAAAAAGCGGTATGTGTTGTATAAATGACAAACCAACTAACACATTTACACATATACATATAATTAGGTAGTAACGTGAAGACATTACCACGACGATGTATTAAGTTTTAAGATACCCCGGCTCGCACTTGCAGTCTTCGTCGGATTTCACCTGTAAATTAAACAAATTAAAAATTAATAAAGGCTTCATATCACATATTTCTTTTTTTATCCGATGGAGCCCACCTCTTCCTACTCTAATTTAATAATTCTACTGATATCGCACACATCAATAAGTTCGGGGGTTTAGAAATTATAGTGTAACTAGCTTTTGCCCGCGGCTCCGCCCGCGTGTTTGTCGGTTTTCCGCTACATGATAAATCCCGACACAATCATAGAAATATATAAAAAGCTTTAGAACCACTTTTACTTGACCTCTCGTACCTAAGCGGCGACTACTAAAATAGGGATCAAGCTGTATCTTCAATTATACTGGACCGATTTTGATGAAACATGCCGCATTAATTAAGTCGGAATAGTTCCTTTAGAACTTTGACAGTTTAATCAAAATCTACCAGTTGCTTTTCGTGTGAAGCGCGAATAAACAAACGAATAAACATCGACGGATTCGGTTTCAGAAGCCCTTAATTAGTCGATCTGAGTAGTTTGTTATTAAATATCTTTGATTTTTGAAAATTTGACATTTAACAATTTTATAATAGTGTAGATAGATAAAGAAACTAGTACACATCCATACAACCAGCACGCATGTATGAACCCTGAAGACGNTAAATATCTTTGATTTTTGAAAATTTGACATTTAACAATTTTATAATAGTGTAGATAGATAAAGAAACTAGCACACATCCATACAACCAGCACGCATGTATGAACCCTGAAGGCGTCACATTTCTTTTTGGGCGGCCCTGTTTGTGCGTATGGAAAGATAAAAAAGAAAACATATTTATTGTATAAAGAAAATATATGTGCAAAATAAGAAAAGAACATATAAAAATTAGGTTATACATGGCTCATGGTTAGCAATGGAGACACCATGTGACAATGATAACCTTGAAAATAGTGCAGCTTGTACCACAATTTTGATATTTATCAAAATATCCGCGACTCCATTAAACGTCGCAGATGTGGCGGTGATCGCTTATTATCAGTGTGTATATAATTTAAATTACATTTAACAAAAATTATAAACTTAAGCGTATTCAATTCCAGTATAATTCAAGGAAAACTCCAGCGAATCACCTAATGTGAGTAATAAGGGAGATTGGTGTTGATCGTGCGCGGAATGAGAGAGAGCGAGGGAGAGGGTAAAAGAGGGAGAGGGGGAGGGAAGGAGAGAGAAACATTTGCCATTGTCCTTTAGAATTTGAAGATACCTCGCTGTGAAGTGGCAGACCTAGAGATGAACACTTAGTAAGTTTAGATTTGTTGAATTTACGGATTGCTACAATTTAAAAACTTTAAAACTAATGTAACGAACACTTTGGATACTGGAAACTTTCAGACACGATAATCTAGCCCCAAATTAGGATTAGCTATACCGTGATTTTATATATACATATTTGTTAACTTATAATCTGCCCAAAACTTAATTTGCAAAAGTTGCAAGAGACAGAATCTTTTGAGAAAATCATTAGAAGACTGAACTTATTTTTTACTATGGACGAAATAAATGATCCCAAGGCCAAAGTCCAATAATAATGTAAATAAATATAAAAAAGTGTGTGCCTCGTTAAAGGGCGTTCTTACTAGAATAGGAAAAGCATTACATGAAAAAAATGATATTACAAACGAAGAAAGAGAGACAAGGTTAGTAAGTTACAAGAAAATTTAACTCAATATGAAATTGAGCTATCCAAGCGATTTGGAGGAAGAAAATATGTACAGGTTCGCATTTGAGGAATCTAAAATACATTTCCAGAGTACTACAAGTTATAACAAGTATGTACACTATTTCTCTTTGGAAATATATTCAAGTTAACAAGTAGGTATATATTATGATTACTAGACTACGATACAAATACTAATACTATAAACATCTGGGATATAAATACAAATGCGCATACATCTAAAAAAATGTCTAATCCGGATTCGAACCAGGTACCCAGAGGACGGGGTTAATATAATTCAGACAATCAGTGAATGCTTTCGTATTGATGGCGTTTTATATATTTTGGGGCTAAAATATTA